>CM056386.1:5400476-5628869 GCA_029718625.1 Synaphobranchus kaupii | reverse complement strand
AATCCGCTCCACGTCCGCCCGCCAGCCGTGCGTGCAGGGGCGGTTCTAGGGCCTGGCTATTGGTCTATAGCCACGGGTCTCTTTTCTTTAGCCACGGCTCTATTTTACTGCCAAATTATTTTAAAATGATATTAATAATACATGTATGTATACATGCATATTGTGCGATGAATGAGCACATACAGCCACTGCATCTCTGGTGTCAAGTCAACGTAGCTAACGTTATCCCCGCCTCTCTCGCGCACTCACACTCCACCCTTTCCACACCCATCCATCTCAAGTTCAGCAGCAGTGCACACCGTTCAGTAATGACTAGCTAACGTTAAAGCCAAGCCAACATGAAAAAGGTAATGTTAACATATTACAAACGTAAGATATCTACCGTTATAGCTAGACAGGAAATACATTGTGTCAATATTGGTTTCTACATTGAACTTGAAACATTTTCCTGTGGTGAGTGGCTAACGTTAACGTTACCGGAGCCGTGTGCACATTAATTTACGTAAGTTAACGTTAGCTAACGTTAATATTCGCACATTATTAAGTCAGATAACGTTAGCTAAGTTAGCTATCATCAGTCGGTGTTGACATGACGAACGTTGCGGTTAATGACGACGCTGAAGTTGGCTCCCGATTCGCAGCTCCCGATTCGGAATTGCCGGTCCACCTTAAATCGGTCGCAAAAAGCGATTGTATGCTTTCACGGTCATCCTTCCGCTTTTTTCTCCGCTAAATCTAATTGGCTCAACATTCTGATAGTCTAGTTATATATATATATATGAAATACCAGGTACTGTTATACATCTAAATTATTTGGATACTGCACCGTTTTTGAAATAATCGCACTCCAAACGTTATGAAACAATACAATAATATTGGCATATTACAAAAAATGATAAGATCCAAAATTACAATGTATGAAACCTTTGACACTAGGGTATGACAGTACTTCTGACCTTAGTTGGGTGAAATATTACTGTAGCATTTTCAAATAATCCCTCTTCAAACTTTCTATGTAATCCAATTTAAATCTACTGAAAAAGGTGACATTTTAAATAGGATTTTCTTGCCAATTTTAGAACGTCTCAAACTTTTGACATGTGGCTATGAGAGAAGAGGTCCTCCTGTACATCTGACCCGAGTTGGGTGAAATATTACTGTAGCATTTCAAATAATCCAACTTCAAACTTTCTATGTAATCCAATGTCAATCTACTGAAAAACATTTTCAATTTGGAATCTGAATTTCTTGCCAATTTTAAAACGTCTCAACCTTTTGACACTTGGATATGAGAGAGGATGAAGATTCTATTTCATACTGTTCAATACGCCATGGTATGGGAGGAGACTGAATAGCAAATCAACCACCTCTACGGGAGGAACCACGTCACGCCATAAATATGGCGCTTGTATGCCACCCGGCCTTTTTTTTGCCTCAGTTTGAGCTGAGACTGGTTTGTATGGTACCCTTTAGAATTTCTTGCCTCTCCCTATTGCCCGGAGCTACGTCCTGAACGGAGTATGCTTTCTGGGGCTTTCCCTCCCTAGCAATGCGGAATCACAGTTTGTTGCTGTTTGTTTGGCTACCGTTACTCGGTAGAGTTGTTACCTTTTTGTTAGGCAGTTCACTGCTGGTTTTCCTTGCAGAAGTAGATTGGGTTATGCTGATATCTTCTGCTGATATCTTCTTGTATTTTGTCCTGTTGAGGCATTGAATTTTCTTTCTCCTTGTTGTTACTAAGAAAGTGAAAAGGGACAAGCCGGAAGTAGCCTCTGTGTCAGTGGACACACGCTACTGAGGTTTTAGCGGCCTCTGGCGGCCCTTCAGTGCTACTGATTTGGGCCTACTGCTAGCCACCTGCGCCAGCCTACTAGGCCTCTGCTTTATTTGCTTTGCTAGCCGACACTACGCTGCCTGTGGTGTGTTGGAGGGATTTCTGCAGGATATGTCCTCCGCTACCCCCAGTAACCTTGCTATGGTGCCTACGTACCCAATGTCCTTCAGTGCTCAGCACCTTGGAGTCGGGGTACAAGCTCCAGTTCACACAGGTTTATGAAGTGCAGGGAGACACGCTGATCCCACTCTGTTACTAAGGGATTCGCATTGCGAACTACCTGGACGACTGGCTAATCTGCGATCCTTCAGAGGAGCAAGCCAGAAGGGATACAAGGTCAGGGACTGGCCCACTTAGCCAGCTTGGGCCTGACCCTGAACAGGGGAGAAGAGCCACCTCACCCCCTCCAGAGAGAGGGTTTTCCTGGGCCCAGTTTTGATCTCAATGTCCATGCAGGCCCCTCTGACCCAGAGAGGCAGCATGTTTTTGATGGAGAGTCTGTCCCACTTTGCTGCAGCGCGGCAGGTGACAGTAAACATTAACCGGAGGTTGCTTGGCCTGATGGCTTCAGCGGCCCAGGTGGTGCCACTTGGGCTGCTGCATACGTGTCCATTACAGCGTTGGGTGGCAGCACAGGGAGTAAGCCCGCACGAGGACAGGTGGCGACTCCTCCTTATTTACCCAGTGTGTTACCTAGGGTGACGACCACCACGGACGCCTCCAAGACTGGCTGGGAGCGGTCGGAGAGGGTCATTCCCTACAAGGGTTGTGGAGCCACTCATGGGTCGGGAAGCACATCAACCTGCCAGAAACGGAGGCAGTGCATCTGGCATTGACCCATTCCTCCCAGTGGTCCGACACAGACAGGTTCTCGTCCGGACAGACAATTCCACTGTGGTCTCCTACCTCAACCAACAGGGTGGGCTTTGGTCTCCAACTCGACATGCAAAGCATGTCAACTCCTGCTGTGGGCACAGGCCTAGGGTATGTCCCCGAAGGCAGTACATGTGCTGGGCACAACTAATGTGGAAGCCGATAGACTGTCCAGGGGTGGCCTGAGAGCGGGGGAATGGTGCCTGCACCCAGACAGTGCAGTTCATTTAGCCCCTCTTAGGATGGATGACGAACCTTAGGGAGTTGCTAGTGGGCACCCCGTCGCGCCTCCCGACCAAAGCGGATATGCTGCCGCAGGCCTGCTATGGCAACCAAATCCACAGTTGTATGACCTGCTTGGCCCCTAGATGGGAGTGGCCACAGGGCCTGGGGCCAGCAGTAATGGAAACATTTCAGGCATCAAAGCCCCATCTATGAGGGCGCTCTACGCTGGGAAGTGGGCAGATGTTAGCTGCTGGTGCCACAATAACAGGTTTACCCAATTATGACAGTTCAGTCGTTTTGGCATTCCTCCAGTCCCTCTTCAAAGAGGGGCTAGTGGAGTCCACGCTAAGGTGTTATCTGGCAGCCATATTGGACAGCCATGAGCGTATTGAGGGCCTGATGGTGGGATCTCACCCCCTCGCCAGCCAGTTTCCCTGAGAAACCAGGTGGCTTCGCCCACTGAGGTCTTAGTCCCTTCGTGGGACTTACAACTGGCTTTGAATCCACTCACTGAGCCGCCCTTCGAGCTGGACGGACTCAGTCTAACCTTGAAGACTGCCTTCCTGCTATCGCCTCCGCGAGGCGTGTGAGCAAGCTGCATGCACTGTCAGTACACCCCTCCTGTATGCGGTTGGGTGACAGTAGCTCATCTGTCTTCTGATTCTTAACCTTGTGTTTCGGCCTAAGGCCCTCTCGCGGTCGTACATCTCTGTCAATGGTGTTGGAGCCGTTTCACCATCCTCCCCACAAGACCCCTGAAGAAGCCAGGCTGCACTCACTGTGCCCCGCCCGGGCTCTACGGTCTTATATCTCCTGCAGAAGTGCAGTGAGGAAGACCAAAAATCCTTTTATTGTTTTGGAGGGGCTATGAGGGGCTTTGCCCTATTGTACAGTGCGCAGCCCTCTGGATCGTAGAGACGGTTCCATGGCGTACAGCAGTTCTGACGCATCCCCTCCCACAGGCGTGGTAGCTCACTCCACTCGGGGTGTAGCTACCTCCTGGGCCTTACTACGTGGCGCCACAATTGCTGACATTTGCGCAGCAGCGGGCTGGGCCTCATCACTCACTTTCACCAGGTTTTATCACCTGGACGTAGCGTCATCGGCATCAGTTGCCTCCTCTGTCCTCAGGGCAGCGGAGCAACCTTGTATGTAATTTTGTGATGATTTAGGTTTCTATCACCCGGTGGGTATTTTCCACGTTTCCCACTTGAGCTTGCTCTTCTGGTAAGAACAGCAGCCAATAGTGCATTTTGTTTTTTACAGGATTCACACTAATGCAATGACCTGCGGTCCTGGTACCCCACTACATACCACGCCCAATGTTATTTGGTATTCTGTGACCAATACCGTGGTCAGGCGGGGAACCTTGCAGCCTCAGGATGGCAAGTGCCCTCAAGTCGGCAAAATAGGCCGGGCGGCGTACAAGCGCCATATTTATGGCGTGACGTGGTTCCGCCCGTAGTGGTGGTTCATTTGCTATTCAGTTTCCCAACAGCTCTTCCTCTCGGCAAGGATGCCCCATACTGTGGCGTGTTGATCGATATGAAATAGAACCTCCATCGTCCCTCATATCCAAGTGTCAAAAGTTTGAGACCTTCTAAAATATAACCCTTTTCAGTAGATTTACATTGGATTACATAGAAAGTTTGGAGTGGGATTATTTGAAAATGCTACAGTAATATTTCACCGACCTCGAGTCAGAGGTGGTGGAGGACCTCTTCTCTCATACCCAAGTGTCAATAGTTTGAGACGTTCTAAAATTGGCAAGAAAATCCTATTTAAAATGTCACCTTTTTCAGTAGATTTACATTGGATTGCATAGAAAGTTTGAAGGATTATTTGAAAATGCTACAGTAATATTTCACCCAACTCGGGTCAGATGTAGAGGAGGACCTCTTCTCTCATACCCACATGTCAAAAGTTTGAGACGTTCCAAAATTGGCAAGAAAATCTAATTCAAAATTTCACATTTTTCAGTAGATTTACATTGGATTACATAGAAAAGTTTGAGAGGGATTATTTGAAATGCCACAGTAAATATTTCACCCAACTCAGGTCAGATATAGTGGAGAACCTCTTCTCTCATACCCACATGTCAAAAGTTTGAGACGTTCTAAAATTGGCAAGAAATTCCTATTTAAATAATCACCTTTTTCAGTAGATTTACATTGGATTACATAGGAAGTTTGAAGAGGGATTATTTGAAAATGCTACAGTAATATTTCACCCCAACTCGAGTCAGAGGTACTGTCATACCCTAGTGTCAAAGGTTTCATACATTGTAATTTTGGATATTTATTATCATTTTTTGTAATATGCCAATATTATTGTATTGTTTCATAACGTTTGGAGTGTGATTATTTCAAAACGGTTGCGGTATCCAAATAATTTCAGATGTATAACAACAGTACCTGGTATTTCATATATATATATATTACTAGGCTATCAGAATGTTGAGCCAATTAGATTTAGCGGAGAAAAAAAGCAGAAGAATGACCGTGTGAAAGCGTACAATCGCTTTTCTTGACCGATTTAAGGTGGACCGGCAATTCCGAATTGGGAGCTGCGAATCGGGAGCCAACTTCAGCGTCGTCGGTTAATGTTACATAAAAATGGCCATTCCTCTGTTAAAACTGAAGCTTTGTTAACAGCAAACTGTCTAACAATACAACTACTGTATTAAATAGGCTCTACATAAAAACGCACTTTCGGGTGGAATGACAGGAGAATGGCATGGCCCGTGGTCAATGAGGTGACCATTATGTTATGCCCCGCCTAATATAGGCTAAATTATGCCCTGTATAACATATAGTGCCCATCACCAATCTCACCGTCACTGTTATCTTGACTGAGCTCAAGTTTCTTTTCACTGTGCCCCTAAATGTTTTCATTTAGGAGCACATGCGCTCCTGACAAAAAAAGTAAGCGTAGAGCCCTGTAATGGATAATGTTATGCTATTACCTGTATTATCAATCAGTCATTATAGTAGCATTGACTTGCGTATTATTATACTCTATTTTAAAACAATTATATCTTTTCTAGATGGACATAAGACCAGCGTCAGCAACAGCATGGGGAAAGCACAGCCAGGCAGGGAGGCAGAGAACACAGGAGGAGCACAGCAGGCAGGGAGGCAGAGAACACAGGAGGAGCACAGCCAGGCAGGGAGGCAGAGAACACAGGAGGAGCACAGCCAGGCAGGGAGGCAGAGAACACAGGAGGATCAATTAACAAAGTAATTAATTAATTGTTTTTTTTTAAATCGGCACATGCTATCACACATTCTCTTTAGGGGCTGAGCCCCTGGTGTTACAAATGTCTAGATCCGCCCCTGCGTGCGTGCGGCCCCCCTAGAAACGGCCCTTAGCTACGAGTGAAAAAAAAAAAAATAGCTGGGGTGTGGTTTGATACCTGGTTCAGCCCCTATATTATTACCTTATCATGCCCAGATTTGCCAGTTTTTGAATTTCAAAAGGGGGCGGAGTCTAGCGAAACCAGCGTGTTTTGTTACCTTTTAATATTTAATTATTTACTAGGGATAGCTGCTACATTATGGGAAGGATGTGCTTTGTCTTGTCTGTTCTGTAGTGATCTTGATGATGTCTCTGTATGCACTAATTGTACGTCACTTTGGATAAAAGCGTCTGCTAAATGAATGTAATTAGCTCAACTTGATCTGGCATTCATTTTTTAATCATGAAGTGGAAGACTGCACATACACCCTGGGTGAAAACAGTTGCTGTGATCCATACAGGATTAAACCCATTTTGAATCCCTGCTTCCAGCAGTCTTTTGCAGCTTGGTAGGAAATGGAACAGGAACTAGGAACACTTGGATCAGTCTCATTCTGTGTTCCAAGTCCACATCTGTAATTCTGATGGCTCCTTTGTTTGTGAATATTGGTCCAAGTCTAACTATTGTTTTATTGTTTTGTTTTTTTTGGTTTAATGTTACCCGTTGGCCTCAGCCCCTGGCTTGGATCACCTGACTGGCTGACATGCTTCTCCCTGCAGCTCCAGACAATGATCGACCTGCTGGAGGGAACTCTGTTTAGCATGGACATGATGAAGGTTCACTCCTACATCAACAAGGTGGCCTCTCAGATAAACAACCTGGAGGAGGTGGGCGAAACACCTGGAGTGACTCAGAAGGTGGGACAGAGTGTGGGGGTGGGTAGAGGGAGCAAGAGGGAAAGGAAGGGAGGGAGAGAGGATAGCGAGAGGGGGTAAGAGTTGTATTCATGTACTGCATTTTCTTCACATTCCAGTTAGCCAGCTTGAACTGAACAAGGGCGATAGAGAGAGAGACACAGAGAGAGAGAGAGTAAGAGAGAGAGAGAGTTTGTACTGGATAGGAGAGATGAACTAGCACTATTTCTTTTAAAAGCCACTGTTCCAGAGCTGGCAGGCTAGTGCTCACACAGCTGAGTTGTGGTGGAACTAAAGGGTCCCTCTTTAACCGTAAGGTTAGCGCCTCTCACTCAACCATAGTGCATCTATTATTGGCCTCTTCAGTGTGCTGCTGGTAATTCAGAGGTAGCCAAGTAATAAACTGCGATTCAGAGAGTCGATAAGGAGCCGGGAAGCATGCCCAGCCACGCACAACACTTTCAGCTGTGAAGCCAAAACATTGGCTTCTTTACAAACTCTTAAGCAGCGTCAGTCAAATTAGGTGTTTGGAGTGATGGATTCCCAAACACTGACTTTGAAGCGCTTCCAAAGACTTTTTTCCGAAGCCTACGTAATTAATGGAGGGGCGACCTGGACTTGACCATTAGGGAAATCAATGTGCTGCCCAATACATTGAAATAAAATAAAATGTATGATCAAGATCATAAAAGATATGGCAACCTATCACAATATATGGCCAAACATACTAATTAGTGCCACTAATACATTCCTGTGTGAATTATTTTTTCCAACGTACACCTTAAATCATGGGCTATCAGTGATAGTATATGTTTTGTCCATGCCTTTACATTACATTGCACAGTTGACACTGGAGGGTTATAAAACCACAAGGAATAATAATAATAATAATAATAATAATAATAAATTTGTGCCAGAGTGCTCATCTTGTGAATCAAGTGAGTGTTCTGTAGGATATCTAATATTTAGATATACAGTTGCAAGAAAAAGTATGTGAACCCTTTAGAATTTTCTGTATATCTGCATAAATTCGATCTAAAATGCGATCACATCTTCATCTAAGTCCTAAAACTTGATAAAGTGAACCCAACTCAACAAAAAACACAAAAAACATTATTGTTTTATAATTTATTTATTGAGCAAAATTAACCAACATTAAATGCTTTGTTGGAAAAAGTATGTGAACCCTTGGATCATACATATTTTTAAAGTATCATATTTAATATTTGGTCGCATATCCTTTGCATGCTGTTACTTCCTGAAGTCTGCGACCCATCAATATCAAAAGGCTCTCAATATCTTATTTTCAGGTACTGTTACAAGCGATACTATAACCACTCTGCATTTGAATGGATCTTTATGGGAATTGGGGGGTGAGACTAGATTCCGCTGTAAATTACACTCATACATTATGGAACACATGACTGGCTAAATGGCTGTAAGTCATCCAGGGTCTGAGGTATCAAACGAGCCCCAAACCATCACTCTGTGGCCAGATGTGGATGGATCACTTTAAGGGTTTCTTCTCCTGACTTTTTTCCCCATAGAGTTCTATAGGAAAATGAGTCAGGAGAAATAACCCTTGCAGTGATCCATCCACATCTACTCCATATCTGGCCACAGAGTGATGGTTTGGGGCTCGTTTGATACCTCAGACCCTGGATGACTTACAGCCATTTAGCCAGTCATGTGTTCCATAATGTACGAGTGTAATTTACAGCTGAATATAGTCTCACCCCCCAATTACCATAAAGATCCATTCAAATGCAGAGTGGTTATAGTATCGCTTGTAACAGTACCTGAAAATAAGATATTGAGAGCCTTTTGATATTGATGGGTCGCAGACTTCAGGAAGTAACAGCATGCAAAGGATATGCGACCAAATATTAAATATGATACTTTAAAAATACGTATGATCCAAGGGTTCACATACTTTTTCCAACAAAGCATTTAATGTTGGATAATTTTGCTCAATAAATAAATTATAAAAGAATAATGTTTTTTGTTGAGTTGGGTTCACTTTATCAAGTTTTAGGACTTAGATGAAGATGTGATCGCATTTTAGATCGAATTTATGCAGATATACAGAAAATTCTAAAGGGTTCACATACTTTTTCTTGCAACTGTATATAAGTCAAGTACCCCCCCCCCTTTCTCTCTATCTCTGTTGCTCTCTGTCTCTCTCTTACACATTAACCCCCACCAACATCAAAGATAAGCCAGTCTTTGTTATAAATGACCCCCCCCCCCCCTCCTTTTGTTCCTGTTCAGCTGGAGGGTAAATCATATTGGCAATTTTTGGCTTATCTCTCTTTTACTGGTATATCCAAATTAATGTCTGGTTTAATGTCTTCCATTTTGTAAATTATAAGTAGTCAGCCTACATTCCTTCGTGAATGTATGATTCCCAGTCATTATTCTAATTGAATGTTCATTTAATAAAATTACTTAATCTCAAGACCTGATTTAGACTTTGTTTTGGCTTGTTGGTTGATCCACCAGGTTACTGTTCGACTTACCTATCGAAGAATTCGGCGATTTAATTGATGATTGTCATTTTTAATAATAATTATTAAATTAAATCACGTAAAGCTTATTTTGAATGTAGGTTAAGTGAGGGGTTCTAGCACGCAATATCGCTTGTGTTAAGTATTCAGAGTGCTGAACGTTTTAACAAGGGCATTGACTGTTGGAACCGCTGGATTCAGAAAATACACATTTTACCTAGTCCTCACTTACCCAACATAGTTGGAGGTTCCACTGAGATAGATTGTCCTATAGCATACTAAATTTTACTATTGAGTAAACTGCGGTAAACTCTGAGACAAGTTCAAATCTTTTTCTAATCGACTGGTCTTAGATTTATTGATTTTATTTTGAAAAAAAATTATATATTATTATGGCATACCAGACAAAGAGAGAGATGCCTCATTTACCCTCCACTGCTGACCTACCAACATTCCCTGGCCAGTCAAGGTTGGATCAGCAGTGGTATCTCATGTTATCAGAACAGCAATATTTGATAGCCCAGTGCCCAAAATTTGCAGAACAGCTCAAGGCAATGGACCAGCTGAAGGAGGAGGCACTTTACAACCTGCGGACTGAGTATTTGGACTATCTGATTTCTCCAGATAGTGATGAAACCAAGCGCAAGATTGTCCAAGGGATAAGGTCGTACCTAGACAACATTTTCTCTACCTCCGGCGGTCAAAGCAGGCATGGGAGGATGTAAACCAAATGTGGAAACTGGCTTGGGAAAAGCACCACTGTCAGTCAGAAGTTACTGCCAAACCAGTTTCTTCTGTGGCAGTACAGCCTGCGCTGATAGGGAGGATAGTGGATGGAGCCATTCCAGCCATAACCCAGGCACCACCCCCCACCGAGGACAATACACCACTCTCCATTGACTCATCCCCACCCCCTTCAGGCTTGGACAATTTTGTGGATTTTGTTACCTCCACAGACAATGTAGCCGCCCCCCTGGTGAGCCCCCCTTCCCTGGAGGAATTTGGGGGAAACAGCTCTGTGTCTTGTATCACACCAGCCACCACAGAGGATGTGACCCCAGAGGACGTGGAATCCGCTGCTGCAGTCCTCTCAGCTGAGCCAGGTGAGGAGACCGTCGAACCCCTGGAGGCAGAACCTGCTACTGCAGACACAGCAGCCCAGCCTGGTGAGGAGACCATCAAACCCCTGGAGGCAGAACCTGCTACTGCAGACACAGCAGCCCAGCCTGGTGAGGAGACCGTCAAACCCCTGGAGGGAGAACCTGCTACTGCAGACACAGCAGCCCAGCCTGGTGAGGAGACCGTTGAACCGCAGGACACGGAACCGGCTTCTACAGGCCCATCAGCCCTGCCAGGTGGAGAGGTCTACGCACCCCAGCAGGTGGAGTCAGCCCCCACAGACCAGTCCCCCCAGGCCGAGGACCCCACCCCACCCCTTGTGGACTTTTCTTCCCCTCCTGCTGAATCCGGGGAACCTCTGTCTGCTGCACAGACAGAAGGGGTGTGCTCTGTGGACTCTCCCACTTCCACAGTTCCTGTGATGGAGGAGATAGGGGGACTTCTGCGAAAGCCTCGCTCCCCTATCAGAGCTGTAAAGAGACCCCGGGAGAAACAGAGCAGGAAGCCAACCCCCGGCCGTTTTACGACTCCTCTGGCCCTCAAAGTCTCCGCCAGAGTGTTGTCTTGCACTCCAAAGCAAGATGAAAGCAGCCAATTTAGAACAACAGTTTCCCCCACCCTTGTCTCTCCACCCCCGAGCCACTCCTGCAAACTTTGCACACACACATCATCCAGGGAGAATGCAAGAGCCCCTTTCCGACGTCAGAAGTGTTCGGAGAGCAGTGATGGATTGGATGCCTACGAGCAACGATCAGCCCAGCTGCCCAGAGAGGGAACCAAAGCCAAAACTGGCATAGACCCCTGGACAGAGATGAGACGGGCGTGGTTAAGGGGCATCCACGTGCGGAAGAAGCAAGATGACAGGATGCCTCCTGTCATCCCGGTTTGCTGAACGCTGTGGCCCTCCGCAGCCAAAGGACTGCCAGTAACCACACTGGGGTTCTAGGAGGTAAAACTGGCACCCCCCCCCCCCACATCCCTACCACCACCCTTTAACATAAGACCATGCCCATGTTTTTAAGTCGCTTTTCTAAAGTGTAGGTGCCCCCGCCAATGCTGTTCCTGGACACTTATGGACAAGTATGCCCTATTCAGGTGATTATTTAGACTGACAATCCCGTGGATGGTAAATCCTGTCCGTAAGGTTCCCCTGAATGGACTAAGTGCTTATAACATGCAGTGTTCCCCTCTTCACATGTTGCTGTGAGTGATAAGGCCTAAACCCTCAAGTCCCACAGTCTTCTCCTGCCACTCCATGAAGGACCCCCAGAGGCACAAGTGCAACCGGACCCATACCCTGCCGCGGGAAGCTAGCCTAAGCGACTGCTGTCAGCAGTCCACCCAACTGGACCCGAGCTCAAGGAGCTAAAACGGATTCCGACAGGGAAAGAGGTGTTTCCCCGCCCGTCAGTAGAGAGGTCTTTACCGCACTTTTCCGCCTGTGGATCGTCCAGCTGCCTGTCACAGGAGACAGAGCCCCCCGCACGCTGTGCAGAATTGGTAGAGACACTGTGGAATTAGGCTGCCTTTCACTCACACAATTACAACATTAATGGAAAAAAAACACTGCATGTTATCCAAGGAAGTCCAGGGAACTTCTTCCCTTGCCAGTCCAGATACCCTGACACTGGAGAAGGAAGAGACTGAACCAAGGTGCAATGACAGCAGTGACAAAAAAAAAAATAAATGTCTGCACCACACCGGATCATCACAATGGGACTATTAAACTGGACATGGACTAATTGTTTTAAAGATGGTTAGTGAACCATTAGGACAGTTGTTTTCATGCAGCTATCATTGTACAATGATATATATCATGTCCAAATGTGTGGTTGTTATGATGATGGAACGATAGGCTCTCAGCAGCTGCATGCACCTATCGTTCCAAGAGAGGGAATGACTGGATGTTGCCTAATGTCTTTTGCTCTTTCTCTCTCTCTCTCTCTCTGTCTCTCTCTGTCTCTCTCTCTCGGCCTCTCTCTCTCTCTGCCTCTCTCTGTCCCCCCCCATCCCTACCACCACCTTTTAACCTAATACCATGTCCATGTTGTGTTTAAGTCCCTTTTATAGAGTGTAGGTGCCCCGCCAAATACTGTTCCTGGACACTTCTGGACAAGTCTGCCCTATTCATGTGATTATTTAGACTGGCAATCCCGTGGATGGTAAACCCTGTCCGTAAGGTTCCCCTGCATGGACTGACAGTGGTCATAACATACAGTGCTATCATTAATTGTTCCGCTCTTCACATGTTGCTGTGAGTGATAATGCCTAAGCCCTCAACTCCCACAGTCTTCTCCTGCCATTCCCTAAAGGACACCCACAGAAACAAGTGTAACCGGTCCCACACCCTGTCTTGACCGCACTTTGCCACCTGTGGATCGTCCAGCTTCCTGTCACAGGAGACAGAGCCCCCGCACGCCGTGCAGAACTGGTAGAGACACTGTGGAGTAGGTTGCATTTCACTCACGCAATTGCAACATTAATGGGAAAAAGCACTGCATGTTACCCAAAGTTCAGGGTAGACTGTCCCTTGCCAGTCTAGATACCCAGACACTGGAGAAGGAAGAGACTGAACCAGGGTGTCATAACAGCAGCGACACAAAAGAGTGTCTAATAGACATATGACTCTGCACCACACTGGATCATCGTGGGACATATGTCAGTGTGTCCATATATCTGCTGGCCAGCAGATCACAAAGGGACTATTAAACTGGGCATGGACTAAATGTTTTAAAAATGGTTGGTGAACCATTTGGACAGTTGTTTTTGTTGTTAGCAGGTAACAGCATCTTCAATGTCCAAATGTGTAATGTGATTCCTATTTGGTGATGTAAGAATAGGTTTTTAGCGGGTGCATGCACCTATTCTTACAAGAGAGGGATATAGGATATCTAATATTTAGATATATATAAGTCAAGTACCCCCCCCCCCCCTTTCTCTCTATCTCTGTTGCTCTCTGTCTCTCTCTTACACATTAACCCCCACCAACATCAAAGATAAGCCAGTCTTTGTCATAAATGACCCCTCCCCCCCCCCCTCCCCCACACCTTAACCCAATCAGGGCTTGGATCCCCTCCCTGTCAAGGTGTTCTATAGTTGCACCGCAGAAAAATAATTTAGTCAATTGTGGAGTTTGTTTGGAGAAGTCATCCTTTTGGTTCCTTGTGCGTTTCCTTTTGTTCCTGTTCAGCTGGAGGGTAAATAATATTGGCAATTTGTGGCTTATCTCTCTTTTACTGGTATATCCAAATTAATGTCTGGTTTAATGTCTTCCATTTTGTAAATTATAAGTAGTCAGCCTACATTCCTTCGTGAATGTATGATTCCCAGTCATTATTCTAATTGAATGTTTTCATTTAATAAAATTACTTAATCTCAAGACCTGATTTAGACTTTGTTTTGGCTTGTTGGTTGATCCACCAGGTTACTGTTCGACTTACCTATCAAAGAATTCGGCGATTTTTAAATAATAATTATTAAATTAAATCACGTAAAGCTTATTTTGAATATAGGTTAAGTGAGGGGTTCTAGCATGCAATATCGCTTGTGTTCAGTATTCAGAGTGCTGAACGTTTTAACAAGGGCATTGACTGTTGGAACCGCTGGATTCAGAAAATACACATTTTACCTAGTCCTCACTTACCCGACAGTTCTAATGTCAAACAAAGGCGAGTTGAGCAAGTTACAGCACTACTAAAAAACGTGGCACTGTACACTGCATATCTTCTGCCCAGATGGGAAAAAAGAATAAGTAAATGAATAAACAAAAAACAGTAAAAAGGGTGCAAAGCCAATGACCTTTACTTTACCCCTCTTTACACCCCCCCCACCCCCCCCCCCCCCCCAAGACCATAAAGGTTAACCTGACCAGGGAAAACAACTTTGTGAGGGACAGCGTCACAAGTCTGACCAATCAGCTGAAGAGATATGATAACTACTCTGATATCATGGTTAGCATAAAGAAGGAGCTCTCCAACCTCGGCCTGCAGCTCTTACAGAAGGATGAATCGGCATTGGAAAGCAAACTCCAGGTAAGTGTGCCATAGGTTCTACAGACCAGGAGGGTCAGATTCCTGTCCTGGTGGGCTGCAGTGTTTGTTGGTTGGTAAGTACTGAATTTAAGTCTTTTATTTGCTAAAGAGCACACACACCTTGTTTCCAAAGCCTAAATTTTCTGCTGATTGAAAGGAAACCACAAAAACCAACAGGCTCCTCCACTGCAGCTATAGATTCACCATCTGTTCTCCCTTCTAAATATTATTATTATTATTATTATCCTTTATTTTTACAGGTAGTCTCATTGAGATCAAGATCTCTTTTACAAGAGAGACCTGCAAACAAAAATAAAAACATGTATAAAACTTAAAAACAAGTACAATTCAGCCACGTTAACATTCAGCATACAAACAGCATACAGGGATATATCAAAGGAAACAAGTACATACAACATTAAGAAAATCCATGTAGAAAACTTTTAAACTAGAATCTCTTATTCCTTTAGAAAATTTAAAAGTTTTTTGCAATTCATTCCAATTATGAGGAGCGTAATATTGAAAACCTGTTTTGCCCAGCTCAGTATTTATATGTGGTGTATCTAAGGCTAAGAAGTCCTGAGACCTAGTACCATAGTTACTGGATTTAAACATAATTAAAGATGAGAGATAAAGGGGAAGTTTCTTCACTAAAGCCTTATAAATAAATACAATGGAATGTAGTTCCCTCCTCTTTGATAAAGAGGACCATCCTACTTTTCCATACAAAACACAATGATGTGTGAGAAATGTATCCCCAGTGATAAAACACAATGCACTGTGATAAACTGCATCAAGGGGCTTTAACGTGGAAGGGGCAGCGTGCATATACAGAATGTCTCCATAATCAAATACAGATAAGACAGTTGATTGTACAATAGTTTTTCTATTAGCAAAAGAGGAGCATGCTTTATTTCTGTACAAGAATTTTTAGCTTTTAGCTTTTGAGACAGATGTTCCACATGAGTCTTAAAGGAAAAACTACCATCAAGCCAAATTCCTAAATATTTATAAGATTCTACAGTTTCAATTTGAGTACCATGAAGTGTATTAATGCCAATATTAGATGCATTTCCCAATAGATTTCTTGAAAATAAAATACATTTTGTTTTATCAGAATTTAAAACAAGCTTGTGATGAATAAGAGCTAACTGAAAAGAATCAAAGGCAGACTGTAAATTAGTAATAGCCTGGTTAAGTGTGGAGCCAGTGGAATACAAGATTGTATCATCCACATAAAAATGGACATTACATTGCGGTGTTGGGAATACCATGTTGTTTATATAAAGTGTGAATAGAAGTGGACCAAGAATAGACCCTTGTGGGACACCTTTACTAATTTCAGATTTAGAGAGCTAGATTTAAAACCATCCACAACAATAGACTGAGTTTTCCCAGAGAGATATGCATAAAACCAGTTAAGAGAAAGTTCATCCAATCCAATGAAGGATAACGTATTCAATAAAATATTATGGTCAACGGTGTCAAAAGCCTTTGATAGGTCAATAAAGAGTGCAGCGCACTGCAGTTTGTTATTCATAGAGTTGACAATATCATTTATCACAAGAGTTGCTGCTGTTAATGTGCTATGACCTGGCCTAAAACCCGATTGCTGTGGTTGTAAAATGTTATTAATCTCCAAAAAGGCCCGTAGCTGTGAGTTAGCTAATGATTCTAGGACTTTGGCCAGACAGGAAAGTTTTGAAATTGGACGATAGTTATTTAAGTCACTGGTAACACCCCCTTTATATAGAGGAATAACCTGAGCTGCCTGTAAGCAAGTGGTGAGCCAATTATATGATCATATATGCTAGCCAGTGCTTTGTAAACTTCACTATAACTTACAGGTCTAAAAGAGAATTTGCTAGGACAAAACTTATTGCGTAAAGTTCCTAATACTGGGCTAAGCTTTCTGGAACAATTTCACCAGACAGCCTATCAAACAGATGGCCAGAGGAGATAAAATGATGATTAAAAGCTTCAGCCATATATGTTTTATCTATAACAAAATAATTTTCACTAGAAATGCGAGAAGGAAGAGTAGTGGTAGGATTATTTTTTAAAGATTTTACAGTTTTCCAAAAGCTATATGCATCTCCATTACAGTTTAAAAGAGAGGTCAAGTAATAATTGGATTTTGCTTTTCTTATTATACTAATGCACTTGTTCCTTAATTGCCTAAAGCTAAGCCAATCAGCTGGAGTGGCAGTCGTCCTAGCTTTGGACCAAGCTTTGTCTCTGATATACACTACTCACAAAAAGTTAGGGATATTCGGCTTTCGGGTGAAATTTCAGGATGAACCTAAAATGCACTATAACCTTTACAGGTGAAATTAATTTGACCTTCTCTAAACTTTTGAATGCACATGTCCAACTATTCAATGTTTCAGTACTTTTTGCACAACTTGCTGTTCTCTAACAAGGAGCTGAACGGCAAAATTCACAACAGGTGTTTGATCCATGAATCGACCAATACATTTCCTGGTTCAATTAGAATTGGTATTTAAACAGTCCTCTTCATCATGCTGTTCACATTTTGACATCATGAGACCAAGACGACACCTAACAATTGATCAACAGTACCTCGCCATTGCGAGGCTTCAAACAGGATGTTCTCAGAGGGAAGTGGCCACTGAGCTTAGAGTGTCACAGAGTGTCATCAGCAGGTTGCAACAGAGATACAGAGAGACTGGAAGAGTCACAGAAAGGCATAGAAGTGGACGTCCTTTGGCCACATCCCACACTGATGACCGCTTCATTGTGAACAGTGCCCTGCGGAACCGGATGATGAATGCCACTCAACTCCAGGCACATTTAAGGGAGGTGAGAGGCACCCAAGTGTCACGTCAGACCATTCGAAACCGTTTACATCAGCGTGGTCTGCGTGCTAGACGACCTGCAAGGGTACCTGACCACACCACCAGGCACAGGCGTCATCGTCTTGCATGGGCCAGGGAGCATTTACGCTGGACGAGGGACCAGTGGGCCTCAGTGCTGTTCTCTGATGAAAGTCGATTCACGTTGAGCAGAAATGATGGCCGCCAACGATGTTGGAGACGTCAAGGAGAGCGCTATGCATCAGCCACTGTTGTCACCAGACGGCCCTTTGGTGGTGGCGGTGTTACAGTGTGGGCAGGTGTGTCTAGTCAATACAGAACTGCCCTACACTTTGTGAATGGTACAGTGACAAGCCCATACTACCTGAATAACATCATTAATCCAGTCATTGTGCCCCTGCATGAACAACACAGGCCTAATTTCATCTTCATGGACGACAATGCTCCAGCTCATCGAGGTCGCATCATTAGGGAAAGGCTGCTGGAGACTGGGGTACCTCAAATGGAGTGGCCTGCACTTTCTCCAGACCTGAATCCCATAGAAAACCTATGGGATCAGCTGACTCACCGTGTAGAGGCTCGTAACTCTGTACCCCAGAACCTCAATGACCTGAGGGCCGCCCTTCAAGAAGAGTGGGATGCCATGCCTCAGCAGACAATAAGTCGACTTGTGAACAGCATGAGACGTCGTTGTCAAGCTGTAATTGATGCTCAAGGGCACATGACAAGTTATTGAGACATTGACATTTTTGTTGTGGTATACCCACCACTGTTGTTGGCTTTTGTTTCAATAAATTGTTTGAGATGAGGAAATCACCATTGCATGCTTCTACTTAAATGCCCTACTTTCATGATACGTATAATATCACTGTAGCGTGAACTTACATTTTCCATAAATTTCACCCGAAAGCCAAATATCCCTAACTTTTTGTGAGTAGTGTAAATAGCTGCAGAAATATCTGAGGAAAACCATGGGTTACATGGGTTTTTAATCTTAATCTTTAATTAAATTTTTTAACCTATTAAAAAGAACTGTACAAAATAATAGGAATACTATAATAATTGTCATGAACATCATCAAAATCAGACTACTTAATGCCTCTACAACTAATAATATTAATAACAATGCTAATGATTAGAATAATTAGTTGTGGTATCCCAAGTTTGAGGATGATGATTATCGTCCCCCTCAGAGGTCAGAAAAAGTAATAACCTAAAACTGTTTCCCATGTTGCCAGGAAACTGCTACGGAGGGGAAAACAAAGGATTCTGCCAAGTTTCCCACCAAAATAGCCACAGGATCCAAACCACCCAAGGGGAAGCCTGCCAAACACAGGAAGGAGGGTGCTAAGGCTGCCAAATCCACCAAGGGGGCGGGGCATCAGCCTGGGGTCATCAGGGGAATTACATACTATAAGGCAGAGGAGGCGGCACAAGGCGGGAACAGCAGAGGTGAAGAGGCAGAGTTTTATAATGCAATTTACACACATGTTCAAAAGCTAAATTAATGAGTGAGAGAACGGCCCCTGTCTATACAGAGCAGGAAAAAGGTTTAAATATGTTTGTGAATAGTAGCTAAAATTAGTTGAATGGTTGGTGTGTTAATACACGCATGTCAGATCTTTCACCGGGGTTTGGATGTCTGTGAGCTGTATAGTATAAATATAGTACAGCTACATCGCTGTATCGCATGCTGCTTGTTTGTCAGATTCCTTTGCTAAACAGTCACACAGGTCTGGCCCCTCTGGCATAGACCTCAAGTCTCTATCACGTGTGAGACTCTCACACTGAGGACCAATCTTACGCTCATATGCCCAGCTCCAAGAAGCTCACGCATTTCAATGAAAATTACTTGGCTGTTTTTTTTCTTAAGGAATTTAGATGAAAATGTGATATATTTTAAAACTGAAACCACTCTACAATTTATCGACACTCCTGTCCATCAATAATCTCATGCTTTTGGATTTCAGAAACTTGAGATTCTTGCCCTTGGACTGATCCACGGTCAGCCACACTTGAGCCTCTCAGCTCTTCCTGATTTCCATACTGTCTTTTCAAAAACAGTCATTCCCATTCCAGCGCTGGTATATTCACAAAAAAATACTGAAACGTAAAATATACTCAAAGCTGGTCCAGAAAAATTAAATAGATTGCAAACGGGCGTTATATTGGACAATCCAGGAAATTGACGGTAAGACACAATCACTAGAAATGGTTTAAAAGTACGTTTTAGTTAACCCCTTGGCGCAGATGTCAAATTTCACCTATTTAGGGGGTGCTCTGTTTAAGGCTTTATAACTCCAGGTGTAAGCATCACATAAACTTGGTAAATGGCTTAAATGAAGCAAGACAGGTCTACCATTTACAATACAAACTTATACTTGTTTATTTTCATAATTTAAGTCAAAATAAAATGCCACAAATGCAAAGAAACTTTGGGAAAATGTTTTTAAAAAATCTTTTTTTTTTCTGAGAGCTACATAAGTGAAATCGTTAATATATATACATTTCCTTGATCATAAATTCCATGTCCACAAGTTTTGCAAAATCTGAGGATGATATGCAGAACTACTAAAGTTCTATGATGAAAAATATAGCAGTGTACCCTGTTGTCCATTAGTGTCTCCAAATCTATCCAAATGGCTAAATTGTGCACTACATAAAAAAATTATGATATATTTAACTACAAATCAACAGTTTTGCCTCATAAAACTCACTTTTGCATAATTGTCAAGTGAGAATTACTATATTTACATCAGTATAGGGGGGTAGATATCTATGGGTCCAAAACACCTATGCAAAACATGTCATAAAATGAATAAAATTAGTTTTGTCCATTATAAGCATATGCATTTGCTCCTTCTGATGGCTTAAGATAAAAAAACATTGATATCACAGTGTTACATACACCTAAATATGTCTCCTAATCATTCACTCTTGTACCTCAATAAAACATCAATTGTCCCTGTACTCTACAGTATGTATACTTTTGTCCTGGGATTGCATTTTTCTGTATTATTTTTACTTTTTTAAATTTTCCTATTCATAATGACTCCAAGGAAATTTTTAACTTAATCTACCACATATCAGCACACAGTAAATTGGAATGAGCATTTGTCATGCCCTAAGAGACAAGTATATACGCCATAGCCTATATTATGTACGATAACATGAACATAAAATAGTATTCCACCATCTGCAAAATGCTGCCAAATGTTCTATCTTCAATGAACATCGGTAGCCTACATCAAAAATACATTTAACGATCGCACTACAGTATGTGAAATGCACTCAAAATGCGAAAATAACAATAGGGCTATCAAACATATTGGAAAGACAGTGCTCGAGTGGAAACACGAACGTACATATGTAGCCAGCGAGACCAACGGTATTTTAGACACAAAAATACTTACATATCGGAAAAGGGAAACTCCCCTCACTAATGCGTATTCTATAGAGCTTGCTTAATACTAGACCGTTAAAACGAAAACTGCCGTTACGCTGGGCTGTAGTAAATTGTTCAAAGCACCGAAAAAGACTTGGCATATACCGTTGCTAAGGTTATAATGTACTCTATTGGATAAAAAAGCCGACAATTAAACCAGAATGTACTGTAATGAATGAGACAGGCTTACAGGGCATGGGGGTATTACGCGTCGATGTTTCAGATAGTGTAATAGCGGTATAAAGTGTTGTATATTTCTCAAACCGATTGTACCAGACAATAAATGACCACTGAATTTTGAAAGGAACATCTCGATGTGTAAAACCGATGGTAGGATTCTATATTTATTACATATTTAGTAGCATATATTGCTAGTAGAATACATGGTAGAATGAGACAGTACTTTCACAGGTTATTTTGCATTTCAGTGAGCAGGGCTTTTCACGGCTTTTCTGGCATACGATCAGGCTATGGGTTTGGGTTGGGTTTATCTCGTTGCTATGACGTTATTCTAATTTTATATGATGAATAAATATATTTATGAACTCAAACATAGACGCTTTTGTCCAGTATGTCACGCATGGGTAGGTATAGACTAGGTGGGGGGCTTGTTAAATGGACTTGCTACTGGGAAATAGTGACATTTAGAAACTCAGTATTCAGCAGAAATCGTCACAAACCGTCGACCAATACACAGTTTGTGATTTCCACTAATAGTTTGGCTGCAGGAGCAACAAATGTCTCAGTTGAGCAAAAAGGTCCCGCTGGCGTCACCTTCTACGCAAAGGAGTTAATGTCTACACTCCAAATGAATGGGGAATTTACTTCCGAAACCAGTGTGACGTAGTCACTTGAGTACTCTATACCATTTTTTAGGCCTCACTCTCCACAGCAACCTCATCACTCATCTTTAGAAACCACACACAGATACCATAATAACAAACTCAATGCAATGCAATGACCATTATCTTAACATAAACACAGTGAAAACATTTAAAGAGACAAAGGGGCAGGTGAAGGATGGGTCATTACTCTGTATTTCTTTACTGTGTTACATTTTTATTTATTTATTTATTCGGAACACAAACAGGACATCCCACAACTGGAATGCAGGGAAGCGCGGGGGTGAGAATCTGGGCTCCAGATTGAGAGATCCTGCCTCTGCCCAAAGCCCCCCACCTCTACTGGCCCCTTAAGTAAACACACAGTTGCAGGAGGGCTGTTTCATCAAGTGACAAGTATCTCAACATACATGCCAACACAAACAAAATGTATCTAAAATACATATATGTGACGCGGTATGTCAAAAGCAGGCGGAATTGGGCAGAGCTACGAACAGAGGAAAAGCTGCAAAATGCCTTGGGGGTGAATTTTAGCGTTTTTGAGATTTTTGAACATTTATGATGCTACAAATATTAAAAATGTTCTGTAAAAGTTTCAAACTGAAATTTCATCGACAAAGTATTTTTTAAGCACTTTTAGAGAGGCATGTCATTTCACAAAATGATGCCTTGTTCGAGATTTTGCTTGGAAATGACGCCAAATTTAGCGTAACTTCTAGCTCACTTGCTAACGTAAAATCGCATGATGATATTTTGCCAACATATTGGTTATTCAAACGGTATCTTTCTTGATGAAATAAACTATTAATTGATTATTAAAACAACAATAATCGTGAGCTTGTTTATGGATTACAACAGCCGCCCGATAATGGGCGCCCTTTCTTTGGCAGTCTCGTCTCATCTTAAAGACGTTAAAACGAAAAAAAAAACACGTTATTGGCTTAAAAGTTAACATCGTTTTTGTAAAGAAATAAATCCAATGCGATTGAGCCTATCTCTTTTAAGCCAATAAACGATCGTTGTCTCCCCTTTTTTGACATTACTGTCTCATCTAAAAGACGTTAAAACAAAAAACTACCGGTCACGTCTACATGTTTAATATTGGCTTAAAACTTAGTTTATCGTTTTGTGAAGAAATAAACCCAATATCGACATCTTTCGGACTGTCAGGTAAACTATCCAGTTAGCCAGCTATTTTGCCAACATATTGGTTATTCAAACGGTATCTTTCTTGATGAAATAAACTATTAATTGATTATTAAAACAACAATAATCGTGAGCTTGTTTATGCACTACAAGAGCCGCCCGATAAAGGGCGCCCCTTTTTTGACAGTACTTTCTAATCTAAAAGACGTTAAAACAAAAAAACTACCGGTCACATCTACATGGTTATTGGCTTAAAAGTTAGCTTATCGTTTTGTGAACCTAATAAATATAGCCTAATATGTTCAATGGTATGTGCCAGAATAATATCAGTATCGTATGTTGATCACAAAAATGTCTGGTTTCCGCCCGATAACAGGGTTCGGTACGCTAACATTGTTAACCAACTTGTTTTGTTTAAACTCAAACTTTAAAGGGCTATTTCTCAGTTTCGATGTTTCAGACGGTCCAATTTAAAATCTTAATAACTTCGCTTTGGAATATCCGATTTGAAAAAAGAAAGCGGAGTTGTAAAGTGCAAGGTCTATGTTTTACTAATATACCAATAACTCAAAATTGACCTCTTGCCCAATTCCGCCTGGTTTTGACATACCGCATCACATATTGTCACAGTTCTCACAGAAATATGGTTTGTTATTTAGTGGCAATGTTCCAATCATAAACTTTTCATCTTATACCTAAATACATCTGTATAACATTGCATACATGTACAAGTGGTGTTCAAAAAAATAGCAGTACAACATCAGTAACCTGATGAACCACTGTTATTAGTAGTAGTGATATTTCTGCATGGCAAATAATTTACTTGTAGATGTAGTAGTGTAATAGAAAAACAACAGACCCAAATGTCATGACATGCACGCTGCTTGTTCTGAGTAATTGACTCATTCATTGAAAGGGGCGTGTTCAAAATAATAGCAGTGTGGAGTTTAATTAGAGAATTCATTCATTCTGTGAAAAAAACAGGTATTCCACAGGTAAACAGGTGATACCATCATGATTCGGTATAAAAGGATATCAAAAGACTCCTGATATCTTATTTCCAGGTACTCTTAGAAGCAATACTATAACCTCTCTGCATTTGAATGGATCGCTATGGGAATTGGGGGGTGGGACTAGATTAAGCTGTAAATTACACGGGAATAGTATGGAACCCATGGTTGGCTAAATGGCTGTAAGTCAACAAGGGTCTGAGGTATCAAACAAGCCTTAAACCATCACTCTGCTGCCAGAAATACAGTAGATATGGATGGATAACTTGAAGGGTTTCTTCTCCTGACTTATTTTTCCATAGAGTTCAATAGGAAAATTTGTCAGGAGAAACAACCCTTCAAGTGATCCATCCATATCTACTGCATATCTGGCAGCAGAGTGGTAGTTTGAGGCTCGTTTGATACCTCAGACCCTTGTTGACAGCCATTTAAATTCCTTAATGGTAAAGTTAAAAGCCTTTATTGTGGCATGGCAAATAAAGAATTTAAAAAACACTAGACCTACGCATTGCGGCTTAAACAGCCTTCATCAGGGCTCTCAAGTGCACAATAGACAATACTTGTGTTTTATATTTTCGTTATGCACACATAGTTGTTAGTTAATTGATTAATCAGGTAACAAGTTAATTGTTAAGGGAGTGAAAAATTCCATGAGAAGGTGAAGGAGATATTGCAATTAAAATGGTTAATAATGACACTGAGAATATACAGCCGTAGGAAATAAGTGAAGTGAAAAGAAAAATGAAATACAACTGTAAACAAACGAAACAAAATAATTATATAACGGACAAGTGATAAAGTAGAAAAGTAAAAAACTATTTAAAAATATATATATAATTAGTAGGGGTGTCACGATTCTCCTAATCCGCGATTCGATTTGACTTTCGATTTTAAGGTCACGATTCGATTCGATTTTCGATTTTTTTTCAGCAGAATTTCTTTTCCAGCACTATAGTCTAACTAATGGCTATGCCATTGTTAGACTATCGAGTCTTGATTTGTAAAGAAAAATACTTGTTTCTCAATAAGTAACTTTTTACTGACTTCTTTAAAAAGATGAGCGTGTTCACATTCTTTGAACAGTTGAGAGCTTTAACAAACTAATATCTGAAATAATAAACAGTTGAACATGTACCACGCTATTAACTATTTACACGTTTTTTTTCATGCCCTGACTGTCATTTGGGTTGTCATTTGAGTTGCCTGTGTCAATGTTTTTTTCCCAGTCAAATCTATTTCTTTGTGATGCCTGCGAATGTGTCCTGCCATATTTGACGTGTTGCCTGAGGTGGCGTATGGTACTCGCGTGTAGCATAGCCGACAAACTGTCGTTATTTTGTCAATGACGCGTTCGTTGTTTATATAACTCACGGGGAAGGCAAACTGTTGCCACACCGGTGACTTGAGGGAAGCAGGAGGATTTTCCAGTTCTGTTTCTCCATCTCCGACTCCGGCAGTGGCCATGGTGTGTCGAAAAGTAATGCAGGCTACCGGTAAGCTAACGTTAACTGGCAGCTGTGTCTACTTTGAAATATCAGTGTTTCCCCTACCATTATCTTGGCCGGGCGCTCACCTGCCGCCCGGCTAGGACAAGAGGGAAAATAAATAATTTTAATGAAAAAAAATAATAATTTACATTATTCTATTTTTTTTTAAATATAATCTTTTTTTTTAATGTAGCTGCAATATTTCCCTTACCGCAGAATGCGGGAATGATCAAAATAGCATCTGGAAAAACCCAAAACAGCTTCGGTTTCCCGTTAGGCCTAATTAAAATTTTCAATGGCAGCGCTGATATTATGAGGGTGTAATTATAGTTTCCGCCTCTACGCAAAATGGCGCACTTTCACCGCCCGGCCTGAAAAAAAACTAGGGGAAACACTGAATATCGCTGTTTTTTTTCTTCGGACGCACGCCTGCGTGGACGAACAAAATGCAGTGGAAGGCGTCAAGTTTCGTTTTGTCGGAAACGCTTACATTAGAGATGGCCAAGTAGGCTACTTTTTTTTACATTTTACCCATCACATGAAAGGCTAAGAAGAGCGCGCGGGGGGCGGGGTGGAGAGAAAAAAAAAAACTTGGAGAATCGCGAACCAGCTTGTGATTTCGAAGTTCGAAATCGAACGCTCATTTCGATCGATTTTCGATTTCGAATCGGTATCGTGACACCCCTAATAATTAGCAATAGGGCTACAGTATGAAAAACATAAATGAATGAATAATGACAATGACAAAACACCTTAATAATAATGCCATTTACAAAAAGTAAATCCATGTCAATGTTTAAACCTGGAAAAGTAGCTTTAAGTTGAAATATCCAGTATACTTCTCTTTGTAATAAACGTTTGTGTCTATCTCTATGGAAGCATATCTGCGCCAAAATTCTAATGAAAATGCAAATCGGCGATTGCATTTTGTTTACATACGATGTGCGCAAAAACCATGACATAATTTAAATTAAAATGCAAAAGGTGCACTTAATATCAGTATCGACATTTCGTAGTCCTCTGTGTTTGGGGATTATAGGCGAAATGATAGGAATTAAAAAGGAAACGAGGTAGCCTAAAAGTTACGACTAGCCATAGCCAGCCCAATGTTAACTAAATTCATTTCACAATTTAGCCTGCTTTTGTTAATCTGGTGTGGAAACTAGCCGATAGCCTAATGTTACGGGTTTCCGTGGCCAAAACCAGCCGGCTATTCATGGCAGGCTATGCCTGAAAAATGTGCTACCCTTTTCACCGTGGGCATTTCCATCACGATTTCTATTAAATATTGTTTTCTTTTAGATAGCCTTACCCTTAGGCTATGTGCAGAGCAAAGGTAACATAGTCCACAGAAAGCCTGAGACAGTGATCCGTACGAGACACAGCCTGAGCCTATAGCCTAGCTACCAAAAACGGTGGATTTTGTATGGTGTAACGTATAGCATCTAGGCTAATTAAATAAAAATATAAAATAGTGTAATTAGGCCTATTCCGCACAGGCTATGTTGTGTAGTATGGACTGTCATTCATGTCTTTACCCAGCAGATGGAAATAAAAGACTTGTAAAAACTGAATGACAGCTTCTTTTTTTATTTGGTGAAAACCACGTTCGTATATAGTTCTGTGGTGAAAACACTGGGGAAACAACCCCGGCAGGCACAACCAAAGATTTTAGATATATGACACAACCAGTGGCGGCTCCTGAGCTGAAAATTGGGGAGGCAGAAAACTTCCCTTTAAACTGATTATTGGTCTTAATCATTTTTCAATCAGTTTCCTTGATTAACAATAGGCTACATCAGCGTTTAATTCACCAATTACTCAATGCCATCAAATGTAGCCAGTTCTCCTCAATTAGGCTATTAGGCAAGTAATAAAATTATTTTAACTTGCATCGCAAAATTGTGCACATTTTAATCAACATTATAATTGTGGATACATGTGCTCTTCGTTCTCCGCACTCTTAATTCCGAAAATATCCATGGAAATTAAACGATCTTAAAGCTCAGCTTTTGTTAGATAATTTTTTTAATTATTTTTTTAAAAGAATCTAACAAAAGATGAGGTTGTGCTAAACCTGCAATAAAAAAGAATCTAACAAAAGCTGAGCTTTCAGATCGTTTAATTTCCATGAATATTTTCGTAATTAAGAGTGCGGAGAACGAAGAGCACATGTATCCACAATTATAATGTTGATTAAAATGTGCACAATTATGCGATGCAAGTGAAAATAATTTTATTACTTGCCTAATAGCCTCATTGAGAAGAACTGGCTACATTTGATGGCATTGAGTAATTGGTGAATTAAACGCTGATGTAGCCTATTGTTAATCAAGGAAACTGATTGAAAAATGATTAAGACCAATAATCAGTTTAAAGGGAAGTTTTCTGCCTCCCCAATTTTCAGCTCAGGAGCCGCCACTGGACACAACCTATTTTGATCTCCCTACTCACAAGGCCCATTAGCCTTGGGAATTTTACCTGTAGCCTCGGCTATTGTAATAATCTATATTTAGCCTAGTCATGAAGCAACATAGCCTACAGATGATTCAATATTTTTTTGAAATTATATTTTTATTTAATTATAACATTACACCATATAGGCTATCCTACAACACAATTCACCGTCTTTGGTAGGCTACTAGGTAGGCTATTCACACAGTCTCTGGAGCTTTCCAGATCTCAATGCTGTAAGATGAGGTGGTTAGCCTCTATGACACTGATTTTCCTGTTGTAGCCTAGCTTACACAAAACATTTTAATTTGTTCAATTTAAATAGGCTCTTGATTATTGAGAGAACGTAAAATTTTCTCTTTTTAGAGGGTGTGCGAATACAGTGAGTTCCGGCAGTAGCCTAGCCTATCCACACAGCTGTAAAATATAAATAATCCGTCAGTATTGGCACAGTGCCATTATGCTCAGTCTTTTAAGAACATAGGCTACAGAATCATTTTCATTTAAATAGGTCTACCGCTCAGACATGATTAGAGACAAAAGCACTTATTTTATTGATAGCCTGCTTATTTTATTTTAGTGACATGGAATATAGGCTAAGCAATAGCCTAATGTTGGTTTATCAAACATCCCTGTCTAAGGCAACCCGGTGAACGGAAATCTATTGCCACTTAGGCTACGCAAGTCCTCCCTGCTGTTAAGGTTAAGTTACTAGGAACAACGGGCTGGCTAGGATCATCGTAATGTTTAGGCTACCTCGTTGACTTTATAGTTTTTTGCATTTAGCTTATAATCCCCAAACACAGAGGACTAGGAAATGTCGCTATCTAGCCTGGTAACTGCCTGACGACCGAAATCACAGACAACCATTATGTTCAGTGGTTTGAACAGTCCCCTGTAATGCCCCTTTCTTCGAGGCACCGCCTTGATGGGCAGCTTTGACAGTTTGCATGTTCAGTTCGGATTTTTGGCAGGATTTTTGCGTGACCACACAGAAATGATAATGCAAATGGATGCAATGCCATTGCATTTGAATTATGAAAGCATGAAAACGATATGTTAAATGGCAAATTTAATTATCATTTCATTTTTGTCATGGATCATGCGAAGAAACTGCTAATGCAAATGTGATTTTTCATTTTCATTAAAATTATGGCAGGGTTGTGTCATAGAGGACGAGAAAAATTTTATGTGAAATGGATTTGCATTAACATTTTCAAATTGTCAGATAAAGTGCGTACATTAACTTGCAAATGAAAACGCAAAGTGCACCTTTTGCATTTTCATTTGAATTATGTCATGGTTTTTGTGCACATCGAATGTAAACGAAATACAATCGCCTATTTGCATTTTCATTTGAATTTTGGCACGGATATGCTTCCATATATCTCCGCCCCTAATTGGGCATGTCACTGCTTCAATGGCAGTGACTTTGAGAGACTCAGGACTGCCATGATTGGATAGTCTACAGTGTACTGCCATAGGGTAATTTTCATTTCCTGTTCTAATGGCGTATTTGTGTTCAGCCACCCTGTCTTTGAGTCTTCGTTTGGTCTGGCCGATATAAAAACAATTACATGAACTGCACTCCAAATGGTAAATAACAATTGATATTGCAATTGATAAAATGTTTAAGTTCATAAATCTTACTTGAAAAAACGTCATTAAAAAACCTTGTTTTCAACATGTTTGAGCAGTGATTACAATTTCCGCATGGGAAGTTACCCTAAGGTTTTTGAAGCCAAGTAGTTTTTCGTGGAGCAGGAAGGTAGCTACGAACTAATTTGTCTCTCAAGGTAGGAGCGCGTTTAAAACTGAAAACAGGAGGTTCACTGAAAACTTCACGTAAAACAGGATCACTCGTAATTATTTCCCAGTTGCGTTTTATAATGTTCTTTAGTGCCTCTCTACTGTATTGCGTGACAAAAAATGTTTGGTTTTTCTTATTAGGCCTACAGGATTTTCGAAGTAGACTATCCCTGTCTAAGGACTTAGCTCTATGATAAGAATGGTTAAGAACATCTGAACGGTAGCCTCTTAGTTTAAATCTGGAGTGCATGTCCTTTGCTTTATTGTCAAAATCATGTTCAGAGTCGCAAATACGTCGGAGTCTCTGAAATTGCCCAAAGGGTATGTTGTTAATAAGCCCAAATGGGTGGAAGCTGTCAGCTCTCAAAATTGAATTTCGATCAGTGCTCTTCCTAAAAATCGAGGTATGGAGATTGCTGTCTTGATCTGTTGTAATTTTTAAATCTAGAAAATGTATTTCCGAAGTACTATATTCAAGAGTCAGTTTTAAATTATCATTTGTCGAATTCACATATTGATGAAATTCAAGCAATTCTTTTTCAGATCCAGAGAAAAAAATAATAATGTCATCAATGTACCTCCCATACCAAATAATGTGATCAATGAAATTATTAGCTCGACTGAATATATAATTTTCTTCCCAAAGACCCAAAAATAAATTGGCATAATTGGGGGGCAAAGCAAGCACCCATAGCAGTGCTGTTCACATCTCTTGACTGCAAAAAGTGTTTCAAAGCCTCAAGTCCTTCATTGTGAACAATGTTCGTGTATAAGGATTCAACATCCATAGTTACCAAGAAAGAATCTCCGATATTGATGATATCTTTGATCTTGTTTAAGACATAGGTGGTGTCTTGGAGAAAAGAGGGTAAAGTAGAAACAAAGGGTTTAATAAAAAAAATTACAAATCGAGATGCTGGTTCTGATATGGACTCATTTGCACTAATGATGGGTCTGCCCGGTGGGTTATGCAGATCTTTGTGGATTTTCCGGAGCATATAAAAAGATGCAACTTTGGGATTGGCCACAAGGAGAAAGTCATGCTCTTTACTTGTAATCCATTTTTCTTCCTTGGCCCGAATCAAAATTTCACTCCATTCTCGTTGCATATATGCCATTGGGTTGGTGGACAAGGCAGTGTAGTAGGTAGGATTGTTAAGTTGACGAAATGCTTCTGAAACATAATTAGCTTTTTCCCAAATGACGACCGCACCCCCTTTATCTGCATTTTTAATAACAATGTTCTCATTTTTTCTGAGCCAGTCAATGGCTTGAGTTTCCTCCTTAGTTAAATTTAAGTTTTTGGAGGTTAGTTTATTCTCAAATAGTTTGTCGACATCATATGAGACTTTTTTTGTGAAGGCATTTAGAGAAACATTACTGTTAATTGGAAAAAATTTTGATTTGGGTCTGAAAGCACTACTGTGGACAAGGTCAGAATTGGAAGTCGAAGATCTTAATGTGGCGTTAGCCGAATTATGGGAGTACCAGGTTTTTAAATGTAAATTTCTATAAAATCAAAATAAATCAGTTCTAGTTTGAAATTCATTAGCTCTATGGGTGGGAGCAAATGACAGGCCTTTAGAGAGCACTGAGATACAACTTATTGGTTGGGGTCTATCTGAAATGTTAATCATGGTCTCGTTCTGGAGAAGCTCCAAGTTTGGAGAGGCTCCAAGTTCTAGGGCCTTCGTGGGTTTCTTCTTTCTCCCCCTACGCGTCCCTTTCGTCCTCAGTCTTGTCTGAACCTGGTAAAACGATCTGCTCAATCTAAAAAATCGGATGAAGTGGCGCCGTAGTGGTCTTCCTCATCACTACTAGGTCAATGGAATGATACAGACCGAGTTCTTGGGGGGCCATCCACATTGCTGGGAATGAAACGACTTCATGAATAAACCTTAGCTTCCTTATAGTCTTTTATGTCTCGCTTGAATTGGAAAGTTTTTCTCATATAACCATGTTAGAGAAATATTGGAGATCATCTTTAAATTTATTTTCGAATGGTAATTTCAATTCAGACGAGTCAATTGAGGCTATTAGTGACTTGGCTTTATCAATTTCCTCCAGCAAAGCAACTTTCTGTTTCTTGGCTTCTTCGATTAAAAGTAATATTAGATCCAAAGAGCATTTGTTAAGGATGGCTTCCCATTTATTTTTGAAACCAGCTTTGTCGTGGCCGAAAGAGGAGAATTTCTTAATGCGGAGTCCGTGTGGAATCATCTGTTCTCTCCAGCAATCAGAGTATGCAAGTGAAGTTTTGTATCTTTCTCCATTAGTCTTTTCAGGTCTACGGAAATACATTTTCTAGATTTAAAAATTACAAAATATCAAGACGGCAATCTCCATACCTCGAATTTTAGAAAGAGCACTGATCGAAATTGTATTTTGAGAGCCGACACCTTCCACCCGTTTGGGCTTATTAACAACATACCCTTTGGGCAATTTCAGAGACTCCGACGTATTTGCGACTCTGTAGATGATTTTGACAATAAGGCAAAGGACATGCACTCCAGATGTTCTTAACCATTCTTATATTCTCAGTTTGTCAGAGATGAAGACAGCCTCCACGTGGCCTCCCCCGCAAGTAGCTAAAGGGTAGTTGCAAGGTTGCATGCCCTCCAAGCGAAACAAATGTTTCACAACGTCCACAGACCACAGCGCTAGCGCTCCTCCAGCTCAACGTCGAAGGCCTCACCTTCATCAAGATCAACGTCCTTGAGCAAATAGCCAGCAAAAACAATGTGACTGTGATCATCCTGCAGGAGACCCACACGGAAAACAAAAACACCCTGAGGGTCCCTGGGTACACCTTAGCCGGTTACATTGCCAATAAACATCACGGCATAGCCACATTCGTCCACAAAGACATGGCCTGGTCAGCTGTAGGACAATCCCCAGAGGGCGCAGAAGTAGAGTGGATCGCAACCAAAGTGCAAGACACTACCATCGTGAACATCTACAAGCCACCTCCAAGTAGGCTGGTCCCATCATCGCTGCCAGATGTCCCAGCCCCTGCTGTGTATGCTGGTGACTTCAACAGCCATCACACAGACTGGGGCTACAGCAGCTCCAACGCTGATGGTGACTTCCTGGTAGACTGGGCCTCGACCATCAATGCGACACTCCTATACGATCCAAAGGAGCCACGCACTTTCTACTCTGCACGATGGAACAGCACCACCAACCCAGATCTGGCATTTGCTAAATGTCACAACAACCAGCCACTCCCAGTAAGACGCATCCTGGACATGTTTCCCCGGTCACACCACCGACCGTCACTCATTACTACCTCATCCCTGGTACAGCCTGTGCAAGGGAGGGATGTGAAGAGGTGGAATTTCCGGAAAGGAAACTGGGCAGGCTTCACTAAACAAGTGAACAAGGCAGCTGCTGGTCTACCACACCCGCGCCCCAACAACATGAACGATGTCTATGAATCATACTGCAGGTTGCTGCTGGCCGCCGCCAAGAAGAACATCCCCCGCGGTGTACGCAAAGCCTATGTCCCCTGCTGGGACGATGAATGTGAAGATCTACTTCGCGCCCATGCAGAAACAGAAACCAGCAAAGACAGGGACAAAGCAGCAGACGACCTATTCTGCAGACTAAACGATAAACATAGGCAACGATGGACAGAGACTGTGGAATCAATTGACTTCACTCACTCCAGCCGCCGGGCGTGGCAGACCTTTAACAAGCTGACCGGAAGATCAACAACTCCAGCACAGTGTCCCATCACTGCAAACTCCATTGCGTCGCTCCTGCTGAGTAATGGCCACTGAGTAATGGAACACTAGCGAGAGTCCATGAATCACTCAGGGCCCCAGGATGCGATTACAACCTATCCATCGATTTCACAATGCAAGAAATCGAGCAGGCCATCAAAATCCTGAAGACTGGCAAGGCACCAGGCGTAGACGACATCCACTCTGAGTACATCAAACATCAAGGCAAAAAGGCAACCGACTGGTTGCGCTCCTTCCTCTCTGCATGTCTCCGTCACTCAAAGCTGCCAAAGATCTGGCGTCGTGCAAAGGTAATCACCCTGCCGAAGCCAAACAAGCCGAGCGACGACCCCAAGGGATACCGGCCCATCTCACTGCTGTGCGTTCCATGTAAGCTCCTTGAACGTCTCATACTGGCCCGTCTAAACCCAGTGATTGACCCCCAGCTGCCCAAAGAACAAGCTGGCTTTCGAAGCGGTAGGTCAACAACAGACCAGGTGACCCTCCTGTGCCAAGACATAGAAGACGGCTTCCAGGCAGGTGAGAAGGCTGGCTCCGTCTTCCTGGACCTCACAGCTGCATACGACACTGTCTGGCTGCGTGGACTACATCTGAAGCTTCTGGAAACCATCCCAGACAAGCACATGGTGAGCTTCATAATGGAGATGCTGAGCAACCGCAGCTTTCGGCTTATCAGCAACGGCCAAAGCAGCAGGGTCAGAAAGCTCAAGAACGGAGTCCCTCAGGGCTCAGTGCTGGCACCTATGCTGTTCAACATCTACATTCACGACCTACCTGCAACACAATCAAGGAAGTATGGCTACGCAGATGATCTGGCCATTCTACTCAGCAAACCATCCTGGGAAGCAGTAGAAGAGGGCCTCTCTGCAGACATGAACATCCTGTCTTCATATCTAAAGAACTGGCGCCTCAAGCTCAGTGTTGACAAGACCGTATCAACAATGTTCCACCTCTACAACAACGAAGCGACCCGAGAAATGAACATCATGGTTGACAACGCCCGGCTACAGTTCCAGCCCTCCCCCACATACCTCGGTGTGAAGCTTGACAGAACTCTGTCATTTAAACAACACCTGGACAGCGCCAAGGCAAAGACAACCGCCCATGCCGCGCTGATACGACGCCTAGCCGGTACCACATGGGGAGCCACCACAAAGACACTGCACATTTCCACTGAGGCCCTGGTTTTCTCTGCCGCCGAGTACTGTGCACCGGTCTGGTGCCGTAGCCCCCATGTCAAGAAGCTGGACACTGCCCTCAACACCGCCCTACGGACTGTCTCCGGGTGCCTGAGAGCCACACCAACAAACCACCTACCTGTCCTCGCTGGTATCACTCCAGCAGAGGCTAGACGAGAAGCAGCAATGCTGGCCCTCGCCCGAAAGGCACAAATGAGTAATCACACCTCCTCCACAAGATTGTTACGGAGACACCACAGCGCATGCGCCTCAAGTCCCGGCGCCCCTTTGCCACACATGCCCAAGAACTGCTCCGCAAAACACTAACTGACATCTCCAAGGCCTCCTGGGTCAAGGCAAGATGGAGGGACCAGTGGAAGTCAGCAGAACCATCTAGGCTTCACCACTACATTGAAGATCCCACGGATGTCCTCGGCCAGCACCTGCCCCGAAAGCAATGGACAACCCTCAATCGTCTGAGGACAGGCGTAGGACGCTTCGGTGCAGCAATGCAGAAATGGGGCCTCGTGGACAGTGCCCACTGTGAATGCGGGGACCAATTACAAACTGTGGAACACATAATAAACAGCTGTCCCAAACACCGGCCACCGAATGGCGATCGTGGTCTAATTGACCTGGATGATGACACGCTGGACTGGCTTGCCTCAACGGAGCTGAAGGTCTAAGGACATACGCCAGAAGAAGAAGTTTGTCATTATTAACCATTTAATTGCGATATCTCCTACACCTTCTCATGGAATTTTTCACTCCCTTAACAATTAACTTGTTACCTGATTAATCAATTAACTAACAACTATGTGTGCGTAATGAAAATATAAAACACAAGTATTGTCTATTGTGCACTTGAGAACCCTGATGAAGGCTTTTTAAGCGGCAACGCGTAGGTCTAGTGTTTTTTAAATTCTTTATTTGCCTTGCCACAATAAAGGCTTTTAACTTAACCATTAAGAGTGCCTTGGAATTTAGTTTAGCCTCTTACCAAAAAGACTTACGTTTATGCATTTTTTATGGCAAAAAATCATTGTTTCTAATAAATCACAATAGATATGGTTGGGATATGGACAGGGATGTACTGCTCCTAGATCAGCACTCCGGCTCTGAGAGGCTTTATGACTACAGGCCCAGTTCTGCAGTCTGTGTTTTACTAACGCATCTCCCTCCTCTCCCCCTTTCCGCAGAGAACGCTGCCAAACCCAATACCATCGACACTGACATCTACAAGGACAAGCTTCCTGGGGACACATCCCTGGGGTCTGACCCCAGCCCGGATGCTATTGCCGCTACACCTACGACCACAGCCACAACCGCGCCCACAACCACAACTACATCACCTACAATGACCACTAATGGTATATCTCCAGTGGTTTTTTTGTTTTTATTTTTTTTAACCTCTGTACAGGGCTCATGCATTGAATGTGCTGTATACATATTACACACAAATATTCCATCAGAATTTTCATTACTTCTCTCTATTATACAAGAGCTTTGACAAAATCTCTGTATAGGTCCTATTCATTATTATTATTACTGTTTTTTTATTTTGTTTTTGTAGCCAGACCAAAGACATCTGCCCCAAACATTGTGTTAGCCGTGGACATCTCTGAAAACAGCCGCCAGTCCCTCTCCAACCAAGCAGGTACCCATTCACCAAATCTACATTCTTTTTTCCCCCTTTCTCTCCCAATTTGGAATTGGCACCCTTGGTACATATACAAATACAGTTGTACTTGAATGTAATTCTAGGAGCTTACGGAATACCACCCAAGATTATCCATCTTATCGGCAAATTCTACGAACACTTTGAGTGCAAGCGTGATCCTTGATAGCTCTGTCTCAGAGTCCTTTCAAGTGAAGTCTGGTGTAAGCAGGGATGTATCCTCTCCCCAATCATTTTTGTTGTCACCATCGACTGGGTAATGCATCAAACAATATCTGACCATTCCCATGGAATCCAGTGGACCCTCTTCTCCCATCTAGAAGACCTTTCGCTAACGACCTGGCCTTCCTCTCATTCAATAACAACCGCCTCCAACAAAAGTCAAACAGACTCAGCATGTATGCCAAGCCTTCATATCAACATCAAGAAGACCCAAGTCATGTGCATTAATACACCATCGATTATCCAAACAAAAAAAGTTCTGTGCTATCAAGGAGAAGGGTCAGAAACTAAAACTAAAAGGAATTCATGGTCATTTTATTTCAGTTAGTTTTGCAACACTACACTACAGTTTAAATTTTGTTTTAGTTTTTAAAGTAATTTTTGTTTTTATTTTTATTTTTAATTATTTTAACTAAAATAATTTTTAGATTTTAGTTTCAGTTTTAGTTACTATAATAAACTTGGGCCTTATGTCCCACCTGGGATGAAGAGGAATGTGACTTACTAAGCCTGAAAGCAAGTTTGGGAAAGGTATTTGCGGGTGCATTTTAGTACAAATGGAACGCAGGTATTAAAAGCAACGCAATCAATAAGATGATGGCTGTCATTGTAGTAAGACACGTACGAGTGTGTTTGGAATATGCATAACTGAATGGTTTGAATGAGCTGGTAACAACGGGGGTAATTAACTGGCCCATTCTAGCTAACACTCAAAATACACAAAAAGAATTTGTGGATCTATTCATCATGAACAAGAATAACTAGATTAACAATTCCTAAAGAAATTGTAGGTGTGGTTGCTTTGCAGTGGTATTAATTGCTGGAAATGGTATAGAAAGATGGTAATATGGTATAGTGTGAGGTGGTAAATAAAAGGTGGAAATGGTATTAAGTGGTAATGCAGTATAATGGGATCTAAAGAAGGTGAAAGTGTTAAAATAAGGTGATGTATTTTTTGTAACTGAGCGGCTCAGCTTCGCTCAGAGCGAAGAACGCACTTAACGGGTTGCTCAGTTTCGCTCACTGTGAGCCGCTCAGAGCGTAGCAGAGCACTTTTGGATGTGGATCAGCGAGAAGAAATACGGAAGTACATCGTTAGCTATGGACCCAAGTACACGGACGATTATACACCTCGTAATAAACATCGAACAAAAAGTTTGGAAATTTATGTTTGGTAGATTATTTCTCTGTTGTAACAATTCTTCTTGGCAATACATTTTATACCGTTGGAAAGCCTGTTTATTTCCCTTTTAAATGGTGCCCCATTTGTAAGGAACATGCATTTGTGGGATGAGCAGCACAGCTGAGTATGTGGGTTGCGCTCATGAAAAATTTGCCAAATCTTCTCTGCCAATGCCAAACAGCTTATTCTGCTGTTGCTATTGACTCTTGTTTTGAGCTTCCGGTACCCCCAGGTGCTGACAATCAGGTGCCTGATTGGCACCTGATTGGCAGCACCTGTGAGCATGGGCCCTGCTACAGTGGTCAATTGGTGTCTGCTCCAAGAATCGGCATGCCACGTTTGTCTGATCTCGATAAGGCCCGTGCGATAGGGCAACTTCAAGCTGGTGTTCTACAAAAGCAAGTTGCGGCATCATTTGGAGTGAGCCCTAGTACCATCTCCAAACTGAAGGCCAAGTTCCATGAAACGGGGGATGTCAGGGACAGACCGCGAAGTGGGCGTCCCAAGAAGACGACACCCCAAGAAGACTGCACGCAGCCAATCTCCGGGCTCATAGGGCTGCCAGGAGGCCTGCCATGACTGCCCTTCACCGTCAGGCCCATTTGCGCTGGTGTCGGCAACACCTGCACTGGAACCTGAACATGTGGAGGAACGTTATGTTCAGCGATGAGTCCAGATTCTGCCTACGGAAGTTGGATCGTAGGGTCAAAGTGTGGAGAAGACGGGGAGAACGCTATGCTGATTGCTGCACCGATAGAGTAACACCTTTTGGTAGAGGCAGTGTGATGGTGTGGGGCGGCATCTCCATCACTGGAAAAACGAGGCTTGTCATCATTGGAGGCAATCTCAATGCAGAGAGATATCGAGATGAGATTCTGCAACCAGTGGCAATCCCATATCTCCACAGACTGGGACCGAACTCCATCCTCCAAGATGACAACGCTCGCCCCCACAGAGCGGGGTTTATCAGAGACTACCTCCAGAATTTGGGAGTAGAGAGAATGGAATGGCCTGCCAACAGTCCTGACCTCAACCCAATTGAACACTTGTGGGATCAGCTGGGGCGTGCTGTTCGTGCTAGAGTGACCAACACAACCACGTTGGCTGACTTGCGACAAATCCTGGTTGAGGAGTGGAATGCTATCCCACAGCAGTGTGTGACCAGGCTGGTGACCAGCATGAGGAGGAGGTGCCAGGCTGTTGTGGCTGTGTATGGTTCTTCCACACGCTACTGAGGCTCCTGACTGTTTGTTAAATTAATAAATTGTAAGATTGCCAATATGTCTTGTTTCTTCCTTGTTAATGATAGACTTCAATCATCCAATCCACCAAACAACACCAAACAAGAGTCAATAGCAACAGCAGAATAAGCTGTTTGGCATTGGCAGAGAAGATTTGGCAAATTTTACATGAGCGCAACCCACATACTCAGCTGTGTTGCTCATCCCACAAATGCATGTTCCTTACAAATGGGGCACCATTTAAAAGTGAAATAAACAGGCTTTCCAACGGTATAACATTTATTGCCAAGAAGCATTGTTACAACAGAGAAATAATCTACCAAACACAAATTTCCAAACTTTTTGTTCGATGTTTATAAAATAGCGATTTAATGGTAAAAATCAACGAGTTAAATAAAGTAAATTCGACTGTCACGCAATCATTTTGGTGCTACTTTGAATAATTTCCATTGAAAAATACAGCTTCAGTGTGTGTAGGCCTGTGTGTATGTGAGCGCGCTCTGTGTCATGGTTTTGGACCCTGTTGTCCCATGCGGTCGTTTTCCTTGGTGGCCACGCGAGGGCGCTGCCCTGTTGGTAGATGCTTGCTCCGCCCTGCTGAGTTGGGGGAGTTTCTGGTTAAGCTTTTACACCTGTTGCGTGGTCACCTGAGAGTTATATAAGCCTACCGTTCCCTTCGTTCGGGGCTTCGACATTAATTGTTTGTTTATTGTTATATACTGTGGTGTATTGTTGGCTGTGAGTTATTCGTACCCTGTTGGCTACTCGCCTTTTGTTAACGTCTCTTTGTTGAGGCAGGGCTTATTTCTTGCTGGCTTACTAGTGGATTATCTCGTAGAAGTTTGGGACTGTAAAATCTCTGCTCTAGTTCGCCTGTGTGCGTTTTCCTCCGTGGATGGAGATTTGGGCGATGGTCGGAACTGTGTTCTGTTCGCCTCTCGGTGCATGTCGTCTCATGGGAGATCTGGCGTTTCGCTTCGGCTGGGTTGCTTAGCTTGTAGAAGTGTAGAGTAGCTGTTCTTTGTCCCTTTTCGCCGGTTAATGGTTTTCTTATAGAGAGACCTGGCGTGTTAGCTTCTACTGATTTCCGGGTTACGGTAAGCCAGTTAGTAGCTTGGTACGTTTATTCCTGTTTTGTCTCCTTCTCATAGACTGCGTTCTCCTTTGTTGTGAGTCGGGGTTTCGTTACTTATTCCTTTACTGTGAGGCTAGGGCGTGTGTTTATTTAAGTTCGCGGTGTCTTTTGGTTAGTAAGTTTGGGACGACGGTGCTCCGTCGGCTCACCTGTAAAATGTTTCTCATGTGAGATCGGGTGTTTACCCAGGTATGTTTGCTGCATTAGACTGCGAACTTATTTAAGTAGCCATGGAACGTTAAGTCTCTGTTCCTGTTTGCCTCGTTACCTTTCTCCTTATTAAGAGGCTAGGGCGCTTGTGTGATTAAGTGTGCGTTAGTCTTGTGGATTAGACTGCATACTTATTTAAGTAGCCATGGAACGTTAAGTCTCTGTTCCTGTTTGCCTCGTTATCTTTCTCCTTATTAAGAAGCTAGGGCGCGTGTTTGCGTAGTCTCTTGTTAGTAAGTTATGGGACGACGGTGCTCCGTCGGCTCGCCTGTAAATGTCTCTCCCTCCTGGGAGATCGGGTGTTTGCCCAGGTACGTTTGCTGCATTGGACTGCGCACTTATCTAACTAGTCATAGAACGTTAAATTTCTGTTCTTGTTCGCCTAGTTACATTTCTCCTGTCTGTGAGGCAGGGCTTGTGCTCGTGTTAGTCTGTTTAACCCATGGTTAGGGTGCAGCTGTCCTGTTCATCGGTTTTTGTGCTTTCCATCTCTGTGTATAGGAGATGTGGGCGATGGTTCGGAACTGTAGTTCTGTTCGTCCTTCGGTGCAATTCGTCTCTTAGGGAGACTTGATGATATTGTGGACATGTTTGCGTGTGACTGCGAGCCTTGAAGCCGTGGAACGTTAATTATCTGTTCCTGTTCGCCTCGTTACATTTCTCCTGTCTGAGAGGCAGGGCTGGTGCTTGTGTTAGTCAGTTAGCCGTTGGTTAAGGTGCAGATGTCCTTCATCTTTTTGTGCTTTCCTTCTCCGTGGATAGGAGATGTGGGCGATGGTTCGGAACTGTAGTTCTGTTCGTCCTTCGGTGCAATTCGTCTCAGGGATACCTGTTGATGATGTTGGACATGTTTGCGTGTGACTGCAAGCTTTTAAGCCACGGAACGTTGGATCTGTTCCTCTCGCCTTCTCATACTATCGTTTTATTTTTGCTGTGTTTGTTTGTGTTTTATGTTGTTTTTACGCTCCCGCCCGTTATGTGTCTCGTTTCCGAGACAGGGCGCGTGTTTATTTCCGGCTGTTCAGATCCCTGTCTTTGTGCTCTACTGGGCGATTGGCAGTTAGCCGGTTAGTAGCGTTTTGTGTTCGTTGTCTTGTCTCCTTCCCTTATCTGCGGGGTATCCCGCCTTAGTGGCCTAAGGGCTTAATGATTCCCCTTGCTGCGTTTGGCTCCTCCCACCTCACACGTCACGCCCCATTACACTCTGCTGACGGAGCTGTCAGTACTCAGACGGTTGTTGACAGTTGCTAATGCGGTCACGTAGAGCAGAACATTAAGTGATTCAAAATCCGCTCAGTGCTCACACTGAGCATTCTCACCGTGAGCACTCAATTACTTAACGCGCCCACTGTCAAAGCATCTGGGATAGTATTGTTGGGTCATAACAGTGTTGTAGAGGAAGGCATTGTGATATCATAAGCAGTGTAATATGTGACAGCATCCACATTCTATTGCATCGGTTTTCCAAATGTGCCCATTGACTCCCATTAATTTTTTTGGCGATAAAAAGGTCAATTATCTGAACTTGTATATGGTATAAAGGTAAAAGGTAATAGCAACCTGGAGGGTGTATAAATGTATAATATGAGGTATGAATCATGTTGATGGTGTGAATTGTGATAGATAGGTTCTCAAACAGTGGCGGAATAGTAAGCAGTATGGAGAGTAACAAAAGGTGTGGTTTCACAACCACACCTAATTAAATTTTTAATCATGAATACATGTTACAGAATGCAAGAATAACAACAAACCTCAATTCCAAAAATGTTGGGACAGTATGATTATGCAAATAAAAGCAGAAAGCAGTGATTTGTAAATTCTCTTTTACATATATTTAATTGAAAACAGTACAAAGAAAAGATATTTAATGTTTTACCTTAGCAACTTTATTGATTTTTGTAAATATACGCCAATTCTGAATTTGATGCCTGCAACACGTTCCAATAAAGTTGGGACAGGGGCAAAAAAAAAAAGAAAAGACTGGGTTGTCGGGTAAGTGAGGACTAGGTAAAATGTGTATTTTCTGAATCCAGCGGTTCCAACAGTCAATGCCCTTGTTAAAACGTTCAGCACTCTGAATACTGAACACAAGCGATATTGTGTGCTAGAACCCCTCACTTAACCTACATTCAAAATAAGTTTTACGTTATTTAATTTTATTATTATTATTAAAAATGACAATCATCAATTAAATCGCCAAATTCTTTGATAGGTAAGTCGAACAGTAACCTGGTGGATCAACCAACAAGCCAAAACAAAGTCTAAATCAGGTCTTGAGATTAAGTAATTTTATTAAATGAAAACATTCAATTAGAATAATGACTGGGAATCATACATTCACAAAGGAAAGTAGGCTGACTACTTATAATTCACAAAAGTGAAGGCATTAAACCAGACATTAATTAGGAAATACCAGTAAAGAGAGAGATAAGCCAAAAATTGCCAATATTATTTACCCTCCAGCTGAACAGGAACAAAAGGAAACGCACGAGGAACCAAAAAGAATGACTTCCTTTGGCTGCGGAGGGCCACAGCGTTCAGCAAACCGGGATGACAGGAGGCATCCTGTCATCTTGCTTCTTCCGCACATGGATGCCCCTTAACCACGCCCGTCTCATCTCTGTCCAGGGGTCTATGCCAGTTTTGGCTTTGGTTCCCTCTCTGGGCAGCTGGGCTGATCGTCGCTCTTAGGCATCCAATCCATCACTGCTCTCCGAACACTTCTGACGTCGGAAAGGGGCTCTTGCACTTTCCCTGGATGACGTGTGTGTGCAAAGTTTGCAGGGGTGGCTCAGGGGTGGAGAGACAAGGGTGGACGAAACTGTTGTTCTAACTTGGCTGCTTTCATCTTGCTTTGGAGTGCAAGACAACACTCTTGCACTCTTGCGGAGACTTTGAGGGCCAGAGGAGTCGTAAAATGGCCGGGGGTTGGCTTCCTGCTCCGTTTCTCCCGGGGTCTCTTTACAGCTCTGATAGGGGAGCGAGGCTTTCGCAGAAGTCCCCCTATCTCCTCCATCACAGGAACTGTGGAAGTGGGAGAGTCCACAGAGCACACCCCTTCTGTCTGTGCAGCAGACAGAGGTTCCCCGGATTCAGCAGGAGGGGAAGAAAAGTCCACAAGGGGTGGGGTGGGGTCCTCGGCCTGGGGGGACTGGTCTGTGGGGGCTGACTCCACCTGCTGGGGTGCGTAGACCTCTCCACCTGGCAGGGCTGATGGGCCTGTAGAAGCCGGTTCCGCATCCTGCGGTTCAACGGTCTCCCCACCAGGCTGGGCTGCTGTGTCTGCCGTAGCCGTTTCTGCCTCCAGGGGTTCAACGATCTCCTCACCAGGCTGGGCTGCTGTGTCTGCAGTAGCAGGTTATGCCTCCAGGGGTTTGACGGTCTCCTCACCAGGCTCAGTTGAGAGGACTGCAGCAGCGGATTCCACTTCCTGTGGGGTCACATCCTCTGTGGCGGAGGCTGTGATACAAGACACAGAGCCGTTTCCCCCAAATTCCTCCAGTGAAGGGGGGCTCACCAGGGGGGCGGCTATATTGGCTGTGGAGGTGACAAAATCCACAAAATTGTCCAAGCCTGAAGGGGGTGGGGATGAGTCAATGGAGAGTGGTGTATTGTCCTCGGTGGGGGGTGGTGCCTGGGTTATGGCTGGAATGGCTCCATCCACTATCCTCCCTATCAGCACAGGCTGTACTGCCACAGAAGAAACTGGTTTGGCAGTAACTTCTGACTGACAGTGGTGCTTTTCCCAAGCCAGTTTCCACATTTGGTTTACATCCTCCCATGCCTGCTTTGACCGCCGGAGGTAGAGAAAATGTTGTCTTTTCTCTAGGTACGACCTTATCCCTTGGAAAATCTTGCGCTTGGTTTCATCACTATCTGGAGAAATCAGATAGTCCAAATACTCAGTCCGCAGGTTGTAAAGTGCCTCCTCCTTCAGCTGGTCCATTGCCTTGAGCTGTTCTGCAAATTTTGGGCACTGGGCTATCAAATATTGCCGTTCTGATAACATGAGATACCACTGCTGATCCAACCTTGACTGGCCAGGGAATGCTGGTAGGTCAGCAGTGGAGGGTAAATGAGGCATCTCTCTCTTTGTCTGGTATGCCATAATAATATATAATTTTTTTTCAAAATAAAATCAATAAATCTAAGACCAGTCAATTAGAAAAAGATTTGAACTTGTCTCAGAGTTTACCGCAGTTTACTCAATAGTAAAATTTAGTATGCTATAGGACAACCTATCTCGGTGGAACCTCCAACTATGTCGGGTAAGTGAGGACTAGGTAAAATGTGTATTTTCTGAATCCAGCGGTTCCAACAGTCAATGCCCTTGTTAAAACGTTCAGCATTCTGAATACTGAACACAAGCGATATTGCGTGCTAGAACCCCTCACTTAACCTACATTCAAGTCGAACAGTAACCTGGTGGATCAACCAACAAGCCAAAACAAAGTCTAAATCAGGTCTTGAGATAAAGTAATTTTATTAAATGAAAACATTCAATTAGATTAATGACTGGGAATCATACATTCACGAAGGAATGTAGGCTGACTACTTATAATTCGCAAAAGTGAAGGCATTAAACCAGACATTAATTAGGAAATACCAGTAAAGAGAGAGATAAGCCAAAAATTGCCAATATTATTTACCCTCCAGCTGAACAGGAACAAAAGGAAACGCACGAGGAACCAAAAAGAATGACTTCTTGAACAAACTCCAAACTGAATAAATCATTTTTCTGCGGTGCAACTATAAAACACCTTCGCAGGGAGGGGATCCAAGCCCTGATTGGGTTAATGTGTGCGGGAGGGGGGGGAGAGGGGTCATTTATGACAAAGACTGGCTTATCTTTGATGTTGGTGGGGGTTAATGTGTAAGAGAGAGACAGAGAGCAACAGAGATAGAGAGAAAGGGGGGTGGGGGGGTACTTGACTTATATATACAGTATATCTAAATATTAGATATCCTACAGGGTTGTGGAATGTTCAAAAAACACCTGTTTGGAACAGTCCATGGGTAAACAGGTGAATAGGTAACAGGTGATGCTATCATGACCGGGTATAAAAGGAGCATCCATGAAGGCTTGGGCATTTAGCAAGGATGGGTTGAGGTTTGCCACTTTGCGAAAAACTGCATGAGCGAATAGTCCAACAGTTTAAGAACGTTTCTCAACACGATTGCAAGGAATTTAGGTATTTCACCATCTACAGTCCATAATATTAATAGATTCAGAGAATCTGGAGAAATCTCCGTGCCTAAAGGGCAAGGCCGAAAACCAATATTGAATGCCCGTGACCTTCGATCCCTCAGACAGCACTGCATTAAAAACCGACATGCTTCTGTAATGAATATAACCACATGGGCTTGGGCCCTGCACTTATTATGGACTTCCGTCCCTTAGAAGGGGGTCTTGTCATTGTTACTGGCAGCCTCTGCTGTTTCTGCATTCGGTTTTCCTTTTTGGCGTCGTCTCACGCTCTATCGTATTTTTTCCACCGTCTTTGTATCTCGCCTGGCAATTATTCCCTGCACCTGTGTTTCCTGCCAGCTATAAATGCCTTGGTACTTTCGCATTTCCTCACTTCGATATTGTCTCATGTTAACAACAAAGTCGGTAAGGTATAGGAAATTCTGTCACTGCATTCTTGGTTTGTATAAATAAAGAACACAGCAAGTCCGGTTAGAAATGAGAGAAATTAGGTTTTGATAGGTTGGAAAAGAAGGAACCTGTCTTTTTCTCATCCTTTATTCTGCTGCCTTTGCGTAGAAGGTGACGCTGGCGGAATCTTTTTGCTGAACAGACATTCGTTGCTACTGCAGCCAAACTATTTGTGGAAATCACAAACTGTTTTAAATTTATTAGTAGATGGTTTGTGACGATTTCTGCCGAGAACAGAGTTTCTAAGTGTCACTATTTCCCTGTAGCAAGTCCATTTAACAAGCAACCCCCCACCTTGTCTATACCTACCCATGCATGACATAGTGGACAATATCGTCTATGTTTGAGTTCATAAATATATTTATTCATCATATAAAATTAGAATAACGTCATAGCAACGAGATAAACCCAACAATAGCCTGATCGTATGCCAGAAAAGCAGTGAAAATGAGACGAGTGCGTGAGCGTGGGACCCGAAATGCACGACTCAAACAGTAGTTGCAAATAAAGTCCCGTGAGGGCTTTAATGGGGGAATGTCCAAAGAGCGTGGTCAAAAAACAAGCAAAGTTCATACAAAACCAATGTACAGTACTGAGGGAGAAGGCAGTCTCAGAATCGGTACACCATGCAATAGTCCAGTAACCAGAGTAGCTGTCAGCAGGGCAGAAGTACAGGCAGACGGTAGGCAGGCTCGGGGTCGAAGACAATGCAAGAGTCAAGACCGGAGTCCGCTCCACGGGGCAAAAGTACAAAAGACAGCAGGCAAAAACTTGTGGTACAGGCAGGCAGTGGTTAACAAAACAGAGGTCAATAACAATGGTCAATAAACAGGCTTGGATCTCAAAAGTGCACTGACAAACAGGAGGCAACAATTTCGCGAAGAAAAGACAAACACTGAGCTTATATGCAGGTGTAGACAGGTGCAGACACTTAGCTTGAGAGCAGCATGCGAATGGAAATCAGGTGTGGAAGGCTGACGAGGTAACAAGATAATTAGTAATAGTTAGTAATGAACCTATCCTGACCTAGCGTTAGTAAATTATTAAATGACATGCACAAGAAACATAAGGTAAACATGAACACATGGTTAGAGAGTTAGTATTACCCAATCCTGATCTAATGTTAGTAGATTAGTAAATAGACATGGGAGAATGAAACAATTAGGGAAGCGTGAGCGACAGCAAGAGAGAAACAGCATGAACGCAAGGCTGCGGAAAACACAGAAATGTGTATGCTAAACAATGAACGGAAAACGTAACATGAATAAAATATAAAACGTGACATGACAAGAAAATAAATCGTAACAATAATCAAACAATAAACGTGACATGACATGAAAATGAAACGTAACAAGAATTAAACATAAAACGTGGCGTGACTAGACTAAACACAATACGTGACATTAACAAGAAATCTAACTAAGACAGAAATGAAACATAAAACATGACATGACAGACTAGAATCGTGACAGAAAAGCCCTGCTCACTCAAATGCAAAATGAACTGTGAAAGTACTGTCTCATTCTACCATGTATTCTACTAGCAATATATGCTACTAAATATGAAATAAATATACAATCCTACCATTGGTTTTAAACATCGAGATGTTCCTTCAAAATTCTGTAGTCATTTATTGTCTGGTACAATCGGTTTGAGAACTATACAACACTTTACACCGCTATTACACTATCTGAAACGTCGATGCGTAATACCCCCATGCCCTGTAAGCCTGTCTCATTCATTACAGTTCATTCAGGTTTAATTGTCAGCTTTTTTATCCAACATAGTACAATGGTAGCAATGGTATATGCCATGTCTTTTTGGGTGCTTTGAACAATTTACTACAGCCCAGCGTAACGGTTTTCATTTTAACGGTCCCGTATTATGCAAGCTCTATAGAATACGCATTAGGGAGGGGAGTTTCCCTTTTCCGATATGTAAGTATTTTTGCGTCTAAAATACCGTTGGTCTCGCTGGCTACATATGTACGTTCGTGTTTCCACTCGAGCACTGTCTTTCCAATATGTTTGATAGCCCTATTGTTATTTTCGCATTTTGAGTGCATTTCACATACTGCAGTGCAATCGTTAAATGTATTTTTGATGTAGGCTACGGATGTTCATTGAAGATAGAACATTTGGCAGCATTTTGCAGATGGTGGAATACTTTTTTATGTTCATGTTATCGTACATAATATAGGCTATGGCATATATACTTGTCTCTTGGGCATGACAAATGCTCATTACAATTTACTGTGTGCTGATATGTGGTAGATTAAGGTAAAAATTTCCTTGGAGTCATTATGAATAGGAAAATTTAAAGAAATTTAAAAAACTACAGAAAAATGCAATCCCAGGACAAAAGTATACATACTGTAGAGTACAGGGACAAGTGATGTTTTATTGAGGTACAAGAGTGAATGATTAGGCAATATATTTAGGTGTATGTAACACTGTGATATCAATGTTTTTTGTCTTAACCATCAGGAGCAAATGTATATGCTTTCTAAAGGACAAAACTAGTTTTATTCATTTCATGACATGTTTTGCATAGGGGTTTTGGACCCATAGATATCTACCCACCTATACTGATGAAAATATAGTAAATCCCACTTGGAAATTATGCAAAAGTGAGTTTTATGAGCCAAAACTGTTGATTTGTAGTTAAATATATCACAATTCTTTTTATTTAGAGCAGTGCACAATTTAGCCATTTGGATAGATTTGGAGACACTAATGGACAACAGGGTACACTGCTATATTTTGCATCATAGACCTTTAGTAGTTCTGCATATCATCCTCAGATTTTGCAAAACTTGTGGACATGGAGTTTATGATCCAGGAAATGTATATATATTACCGATTTCATTTATGTAGCTCTCAGCAAACAAATAAAACAATTTTCTAAATTTTTTTTGTATTTGTGGTACTTTATTTTGACTTAAATTATGAAAATAAGCAAATCTAAGTTTGTATTGTAAATGGTACGCCTGTCTTGTTTCATTTAAGTTTATGTGATGCTCACACCTGGAGTTATAAAGCCTTAAACAGAGCACCCCCTAAATAGGTGAAATTTGCCATCTGCGCCAAGGGGTTAAAACTCTTGTCACTACAGAGTTTTTGATACAGGCTTGCATTTCTGTTCTTTCCTTCTCCCGTTTTCTCTGGTCTTTATTTTCGTTTCATTACCTCTTGTCTACTCCTACTATTCAGTGCGTGAGGTTTTTTTGTTTGCTTATTATTCTCGCTGTTTTATCGAGATTTGCCTCCGTTGGAGGTTGTTTAGTTTTTTTGCTTGTTGCCAGGGAAGTTTTGCTCCTGTTCTTTTGTTTACCTTTTCCCCTGGTGCGGATACTTCCGCGTTTTGTGGCGCATCTTTCGAGATACGCTTTTAGAATCTTTTATCAGTCGCACTTGGTTCTCTGAACCTAAAGCCAACCCTCACAGATATAGTGAATTAAACGTGAAATAATCTGTCTGTAAACAATTGTTGGAAAAATTACTTGTGTCATGCGCAAAGTAGATGTCCTAACTGACTTGCTAACACTATAGTTTGCTAACATGAAATCTGTGGAGTGGTTCAAAATGAGCTTTAATGACTTCAACCTAAGTGTATGTAAACTTCCGACTTCAACTGTAAATGTGTTCATGCATATGTATACCTGGAGTGAAAGCGTTAAACATGGTGGAGATTATGTAAATTAGGCCAATTAAGTATACCGTCTGATTTACTAAAGCAGACATTAATAGTGACTCATCTTTGCGTGAGAATTTTTCGATCTCCTGAAAGCAGCTGTAATTTGTCTGCGCTGATATAATCTATAGCTCACATACAGGATGCATGAGAAGGGTGTCGGGCTGTAGGACGAATGCATCCTCTAATGCAGGGGTCTCCAACACGTCGATCGCGAGCTACCAGTAGTAAGTTGGTATCCATAACTACGGATGGTCCCTGGCCATGAGAGGTCGCCACTCCGGTTTTATTGCAAATTGTAAGTCAGATCCTGATTTCCCACGTTTCTTGAGCTATCATTGTATTATCCACCAACAAGCGATTTGTGACAAGGTCGTGGACTTCAATCATGTCATGACACCTGTGATAAAAATAATAAATTCTATTCGAGAAAAGGCAAAACAACACAGGAGCTTCAAACTGTTTCTTGACAAACTGTCAGCTGAATATGGAGATCTCCTTCTCCACACTGAGGTGAGGTGGTTGAGTAGAGGAAGAATCCTACAGTGCTTTCTCTCCGTATCCATTTATTAGCGCATTGTTTTGGCGCATTGTCTCCTACCGCAAAAATTGCGAATGGGGGCGTTTAATTTCTTTGGTTGCGTAATTAGGACCAGTGATAGTAAATCGGTCACGAATGTAGCGGTATCTGCGACTGCAAAAGAGTCGCAATATAGGTGCTAGTTTTGCGCTGCGACTGTGTCCTTAGTAAATCCGACCCACAGTCCTATTTTCGCGTTGTTAGTTGATTATGGGGGTATTGTTATTATGGAGGGATTATTCCCGCTTGGTCGGGAAGATGGCTGTAGGCTATGCCCTGCACAAAAAACACTCGCTAGCTAACGTTACTTCTGCCTAACTTCTACTGGCTACTGCTGGCTAAGTAAGTATGTCAGCAAGATATTATTTGCGGTATCATCTTATATTTTGTAGGCTACTGTGCTATTAGTATTCCAGAAGAGCTGACTAAAAAAGCGATTGGCCGTACGAACAGACTTCCAAAATTCATGCTGGAAAAGGGTAAACAATCCTGTCTACAGATTGCTAGTTACAACTTCAGTTATATTTAACTAGTTACCTAGTTAGGTTGCTAATTTGCACACTTATTGAACACAGTTCTAGGTGTTACATCTTGCAATTGAAATACCACAACTAATATCTTGCTGACATAGTTACTGTGTTCTGAAGCCAGACGGGTCGAGGAGGTTGTTCTGATGGCGAAAAACTGATAGTTGGTTAAACACAGCTCGTTTTGGACAGGAAGGGCAAAAGACATACAGGACAATAGTTCCTGATATTAGAGGGGTCTAAGCTAGGTATTGCCCAATGGATCTTGCTATATTGTCACCAACATTTCATCATCGCTCGTCTTTGATATTGAATGCTGTCGTTCATAAAATGTATACATAGCCTACCAGTTGTCCCAAGTTTTTTGTATGGTGTTCATTTGACTGTACTGATTGGAAAATCTGTGAAATGACACATCATATAATTTGGGGGTTTCTTCCCGCAGCAAGTAGATCCTCTCTTTCAGTTGTCCAAAAGGATGTCATTGTAGGCTAGTAGAAAACTAGACTAGCTGTCTGGTGATTGGAAATGTGATGGGTTTGGTTAAAAAAAAAAAGACAAAATCTTTCAGTCGGCCAGGCACAAGTGTGTGGGCCAACTCAAGCTGCATTGTTTGAATCAGACATTTGGTGTAATAGAAGCTACATTTCGGGCCATCACTTCTAATTTTTCATAAAAGACATTTTGAGGGGAGGGGTCGTAGCTGTTTGAATTGGAACACCATTGAGCTTCTTCCGCACTTCAATATTTGTTAGCAGCGAAAAGTACGTTTCTGTCATGGTTATTTGCAGCCTTTGTTTTTCTACGTTTCCTTTTTGGCGTCGTCAAGACGTTCTATCTGATTTTTTCCGCCCCGGTTCCGGTTTTCGTGTCTTGCCCGACAATTATTCCCTTCACCTGTTTTGCGTTTCCTGCGGGTTATAAATACCTCAGGACTTCCGCATTTCCACACTTCGAGATTGTCTGCTATGTTGACATACAAAGTCAGTAAGGTATGGCAATTTCGTTCGCTGCATTTCTGGTTCGTACTAATAGGAAACGCAGCAAGTCCGGTTATAAAGATTTAGGATTAGATTAGATAGCACAATGGCTCTTTAAATTAGATATTTAAATTTTTTCTCCGGATCTCTCATCCCACATCATCCATGTTAGACAGGTTCTGGAGGCACTTCTTAAGGCCCAGCTATTTGTTAAGGCTGAGAAGTGTGCCTTTCACACCAGCTCTGCCTCTTTTTTGGGGTTCATTGTAGCGAATGGTAAGGTACTTATGGACCCAGAGAAAATTTTAGCGGTGAAGAACTGGCCCATCTGGCAAATAACTAAAAAATAGTTGGCTCTACAATCGTGGCATGTTTTTAACTGCAACAGCTTAAACAAATTTGCAAGCTGCCTTGCGTTCAAAACCTTGTTTTTGTTTTTGAGAAATAATAATGTCATTTCAATCTAATTATGTACATTTGCTGTCTTTTACCAATGCAATTCGTATGTTTTAGGCTATTACTATTTTGCATCATTTACAGTACATATTTCATATCTGAAATACAGCATCAAATAAAAAAGTACATCCCATTTTCTGTGCAAAAACAAGCTCTAAGACAACAATACGGCACAGAACAATCTATCTCTTCCTTGTATCCTCCGTTGGGTGGACCAAAGGAGCAAGGAAACGATGAGGAAGGGATATAAGAAGTTAAAATAAGCGATTGGATTGAACCTTGAATGAACCCTCTGACTCTTAATGGGTAGGAAGTGTCTTCTGGAACCTGCGGGAAAACAAGGGTGCAGTACTATTTATGGCCAGAAAGTTGTATGCTTCAGTTTCTGGGAGAGATTGTTTCCCCTGGTAGTACCCAAGGTCCGGCACAACTAGGCTTGCCTAGTCTTGTTTATCTATTTTTTTTTTCTTATTTCATCACTCCCATCCATTGAGGATATGTGCATTAGACACCTCTGCAGTGCTAAATTACTCACAATGGTTCATCTGTGAAGCTGCTTCCTCCGGAGATAGAGAGAATTGAGAGTCCTGCCACAGATTCTGTACACTCACTAGATACTCAGCTCCTGAATTTCTTCCACCTGCTTATTAACTACTATAGGTGGCTCTGGGTGGTAACAGCAGTTCCTAGTTCTTTATTACAGTACAGAACATCCATTGCCAAAGTGTTATCCTTGGTCACACCCCTTAATGAATATTCAAAAGATACATAAAATTGGACTGTTTTGAGCTTCAATAGTAGGAGGATATATCTTCCAGTGTTATGAGCTGAGTATCTGGCAGGTCTATAGAATCTGCGGTCTTGCCCTGCAAGACAGGTCCCAGCACCGCACGTGCAACTGGTCTGTTTGCTCACAGTCTGTCCCTCCCACTGAGCGGTAACGTGACGTCAGTCGCCTGTTTCCCGCAGAGAAAGGTCCGGACTGCGAGGGAACGATAGCTTCAGTGGACAAGCCAAAGAAACAGCACAGCTACGGGCGCAATGAGGGAGCCTGGATGAAGGACCCCCATCGGCGGTGACTCTAAGATCTACGTCACAAACTATTACTATGGCAACAACCTGGTGGAGTTCCGGAACCTTTACAATTTCAAGCAGGGTGGGGCGCATCATTTCTTCAACAAATTTTTATGCTAATTTTATTCCCTTCTCTCACACTTATCATGTCATATTTATGGGCCTGTGTCATGGCTGCAGTGTCTTCCATTAATTCAGCAGAACACAATCAAATGTGTGCTGCCAGCCACTGCTTCTTTTCAGTCCTCCAACATTAACATATAGCCCCCTGTCAACAATATTGACTCTGATCTTAGCATGCATCACATTGGCTCCAATTGTAACCCTACTCTCCAGCTTCAATTGCATTTTCAAATAGGATGATTATGATGGAAGCAACCTTTGTTTATAACAAGCACATTAGCATGTGATTAGCAGCAACCATATGCCAAAGTATCTATGTACGGGTATAGTATATATAATTACAGACAGAGTGACTTCTACTAGCTGCTGATCACAGCTAAAAATGACTCCAGTAAAAGTAGAAAGTCTCCCCCTTATGGAAATGTAATATACTGCAGTATATTGTAAATATATCACAATTATCGTCACAATATATTTAAAATATACTGCAGTATATTACATTTCCATAATTCAAACAGTAGTTGAGTAAAAGTACAAAAGTATCTGATTTAAAATGTAAGTACCAAAAGTAAACATAATCATAACTGGTTTAACAATTTAAAACCTTAACATTTGCCCCATCATCCAGTAACGTTAGCAGCTAACTAGCTAACGTTACATGGGCGAATGGAAACACTTGCTAACACTTGCTGAAACATACCTCACGCAAATACACAAACGTGGACGCTTCAAGCTACGCAACCAGTTTTTCTTTTCCAATGACATTTGTGAAAGACAAACCAGAGGAAAGCACAGATTGAACAAGAAAGTTGTTTACTGTTGTTGCCTGCTATAGCGTCCTTCGCTGCGACGCTCTGGTTTGTCTTTCACAAATGTAAAATCTGTTTGCGTAGCTCGAAGCGTCCACGTTTGCGTATTTCCGGGAGGTATGTTTCGGCCCCTAAGGTTAGCTAACGTTAGCTAATGTTAGTTTAGCTATAACTATCAGGCAACTCAAAAACACTGACTGTATTTAACGTTAACGCTAGCTAGTTAAAAGTAACATTGCAACGCGTGCTAAATTTAACAGATAATGTTAGCTATAAAGTGGTCAGTTTACCAGATAGCTAGCGTTAGCTAATTAAAAATACCAACGTTATCATTTGATCAGTAATTCGGTAATCTGTAAAAATTTAACAGATAATCCACGCAATGTAACGTTATATAAAGGGCAGTTGAGACCAAAGATTCGCGATGCAACAAAACCATTTTAGAATGTTGCAGAGAGGAATTGCAGTGACTTAACCCGTCTCAGAACGTGCCATGTCGGCGCATGCAGTTGCAGGTGATTCACCTCGTCTAATCGCAGGTGGCGAGTTTTAGAACACAACGTACGTCAGTGCTAGGTTAGTTACTTTTTTTCTAGCAAATCAGCGCAGTCTTTCCCCAGAAGTGATGCTGTCTCTGTAATTCGTATTTTGTCTCCGAATCAACAATGACACCAGCTGTTCACAATCACTACTTTCATATATTTGAGATTAATATCGCAACCAGGAAGTAGCTACACTAACTCAAAAACACTGACACGCTGCACACGTCACTCTGGGTAACCCGGATCAAGTGTACTACAAAGCAGCAGAAAAAATCCAGACAGACAGACCGACCCCAGGCTGACTTATACTAGCTGCTGGTCGCAGCTAAAAATGTTGACTTGATTTAATATCTGTGGTATGGATTTCAACATTTGCAGTGCATGCATAACATTTTGGGTTGTTTTGCTTTGGTTAGAGCAGTTATTTCTTTTTACAATGACAGAGCAGTGAAAATGCAGGGGGTGAATGTGGTGGGGGTGGTTGGAGGGGGTAGGTTGGGGAAGAGCCATTGTGCTTTCTATACTACACTACTCACAAAAAGTTAGGGATATTCGGCTTTCGGGTGAAATTTCAGGATGAACCTAAAATGCACTATAACCTTTACAGGTGAAATTAATTTGACCTTCTCTAAACTTTTGAATGCACATGTCCAACTATTCAATGTTTCAGTACTTTTTGCACAACTTGCTGTTCTCTAACAAGGAGCTGAACGGCAAAATTCACAACAGGTGTTTGATCCATGAATCGACCAATAAATTTCCTGGTTCAATTAGAATTGGTATTTAAACAGTCCTCTTCATCATGCTGTTCACATTTTGACATCATGAGACCAAGACGACACCTAACAATTGATCAACAGTACCTCGCCATTGCGAGGCTTCAAACAGGATGTTCTCAGAGGGAAGTGGCCACTGAGCTTAGAGTGTCACAGAGTGTCATCAGCAGGTTGCAACAGAGATACAGAGAGACTGGAAGAGTCACAGAAAGGCATAGAAGTGGACGTCCTTTGGCCGCATCCTACACTGATGACCGCTTCATTGTGAACAGTGCCCTGCGGAACCGGATGATGAATGCCACTCAACTCCAGGCACATTTAAGGGAGGTGAGAGGCACCCAAGTGTCACGTCAGACCATTCGAAACCGTTTACATCAGCGTGGTCTGCGTGCTAGACGACCTGCAAGGGTACCTGACCACACCACCAGGCACAGGCGTCATCGTCTTGCATGGGCCAGGGAGCATTTACGCTGGACGAGGGACCAGTGGGCCTCAGTGCTGTTCTCTGATGAAAGTCGATTCACGTTGAGCAGAAATGATGGCCGCCAACGATGTCGGAGACGTCAAGGAGAGCGCTATGCATCAGCCACTGTTGTCACCAGACGACCCTTTGGTGGTGGCGGTGTTACAGTGTGGGCAGGTGTGTCTAGTCAATACAGAACTGCCCTACACTTTGTGAATGGTACAGTGACAAGCCCATACTACCTGAATAACATCATTAATCCAGTCATTGTGCCCCTGCATGAACAACACAGGCCTAATTTCATCTTCATGGACGACAATGCTCCAGCTCATCGAGGTAGCATCATTAGGGAAAGGCTGCTGGAGACTGGGGTACCTCAAATGGAGTGGCCTGCACTTTCTCCAGACCTGAATCCCATAGAAAACCTATGGGATCAGCTGACTCACCGTGTAGAGGCTCGTAACTCTGTACCCCGGAACCTCAATGACCTGAGGGCTGCCCTTCAAGAAGAGTGGGATGCCATGCCTCAGCAGACAATAAGTCGACTTGTGAACAGCATGAGACGTCGTTGTCAAGCTGTAATTGATGCTCAAGGGCACATGACAAGTTATTGAGACATTGACATTTTTGTTGTGGTATACCCACCACTGTTGTTGGCTTTTGTTTCAATAAATTGTTTGAGATGAGGAAATCACCATTGCATGCTTCTACTTAAATGCCCTACTTTCATGATACGTATAATATCACTGTAGCGTGAACTTACATTTTCCATAAATTTCACCCGAAAGCCAAATATCCCTAACTTTTTGTGAGTAGTGTATATAAACAGTCCACCATTCTTCTCTTTCTTTGGATAACTTATGAGCCAGTTCCCTTCCTTTCTAAATGAATCAAATGCATTGGCATTGTGTGTGTGTGTGTGTGCGTGTGCGTGTGCGTGCGCGTGCGTGTGCGTGTGCGAGTGTGTGTGCGAGTGTGTGTGTGCGTGCGTGTGCCTGTGCCTGTGCCTGTGTGTGTGTGTGTGTGTGTGTGCGCGCGCGCCTGCCTGCCTGCCTGCCTGTCTGTCTGTCTGTCTGTGTGTGTGTGTGTGTGTGTGTGTGTGTGTGTGTGTGTGTGTGTGTGTGTGTGTGTGTGTGCATGTGTGAGTGTCTGTATGAGTGTGTGTGGGTATGCGTGCGAGTGTGTGTTGAAATGCAGTTACGAGTGCTGGACAGGGCTGCTTTCCTCTGCAGAGCGGGGCAGGGGATTAACACACAATGGAGAGGAGGAAACGTCTCAGCGCTGATACAGGATGGATATTATCCCCCTCTCTCACATTTTCCTGATCTACGTACAGTAGGCTGCTCATTAATCACTGGCTCTTCCCTTGCCTTATTTTATTATTCAGTTGCTTCACAGTCACCCTTATATAGAGTAACTCACACAGCTTCCTCTCTCTACAGGTCGATGGAGTAACCAGTACAAGCTCCCATATAACTGGATCGGTACAGGTCACGTGGTGTACGGCGGCGCTTTCTACTACAACCGAGCCTTCACCAAGAACATCATCAAGTACGACCTGCGTCTGCGCTACGTGGCCGCCTGGGCTCAGCTGCATGACGTCATCTATGAGGACACCACCCCCTGGAAGTGGAGGGGTCACTCCGACGTCGACTTTGCCGTGGACGAGAAAGGCCTTTGGGTCATCTACCCCTCCATGGACTACGACTACGGCCAGGGCGAGGTCATCGCGGTCAGCCGGCTGGACCCCGGCGACCTGTCGCTAAAGAAGGAGACCACCTGGCGCACCAGCCTGCGCAGGAACTCCTACGGCAACTGCTTCATCGTCTGTGGCATCCTGTACGCCGTGGACAATTACGACCAGAGGGAGGCAGAGGTCTCCTACGCTTACGACACCCACACGGGCGCCGAAGCCACGCCCCTTCTGCCTTTCCTCAACCAATACGCTTTCACCACCCAGATAGACTACAACCCCAAAGAAAAAGTGCTGTATGCCTGGGACAATGGTCACCAGCTCACCTACAACGTCCAGTTTGTGGGTCATGATTAATATCACCGTCAAACACAACACCTACAATATTGAATTGAAGCAATAGTAAACAGCCCCACCCAATTCCATCATTTATACACATGCACATTTGTAAAAAAGTAAACTTATTTGTTTGTTCACTTCATTTTTTTTTAAAAGAAAAAAAAAAAACGTTTTGTCATTGATATTTTTGTTCTTGTTTTTTTTGGTCCTTTTAAGAGTGTGTACAACTCTGGTCCTGTTGTTCAAGAACTTTCCTTTCCCTCTAAAGGAGAGGGTGGTGCTTTGTACAGTTGTCACACAGAAAAGACAGATGTTTGTTCTTGTATATGCTGAACAAAGGGACTATGTGGCAATTTTGACACACAAACCTGTCTGTGATAGGGATTATTTTAATCTATGTTATAATGATATTTTTAAAAAATTTTGGACACTGTTCAAATTACAATTAAACAATGTCCCCAGAGAATAAAAAAATTACTTGTTACATTTGAATATTCATGGGTTATCAAATATATATGTAAAATGCAAATGTTTTGCGACAGTGACAAACTTTTGTTGTTTTGGCTCTGCACTCATTGGGATTTGAAATAAAATGTGCATAAATATTAGGTTTAAGTGCAAACTGTCAGCTTTAATTTGAGGGTATTTACATCCATATTGGGTGATCCATGTAGGCATTACAGCACTTTTTATGCACAATTACCCTCAAATTAAAGCTGACAATCTGCACTTAAACCAAATATTCATTATTTTATTTCAAATCCATTGTGCTGGAGTTCAGAGCCAAAACAACAAAGATTGTGTCACTGTCCCAATACTTTTGCATTTTACTGTATATATCTGCTGGTCCTTATTTTGTTTTAAAGTATACACATTTTAAATTTTAAATTTTGCTATTGGGACTAATGAGTAGTAAACTACAGTATACTACATTTTCAGAAATAATAAATATGAAAACATTATATTTCTTCAGTACAGTAATTAATATTACCCATTTTGTCTAATTTTTTGATTTTGCTATGTAATTATGTAAATTAATCTTCTCTTGTAAATAGCTTACAGTGTTCCCTGTGGGTTTTAAAATAAACTGATTGGCTAAAGAGTCCACACATCATGTTTCCAAAGCCTAAAATGGCTGATGATTGAAAGGAAACCACAAAGACATGGCCCTACAGGACTTGAGTGTAACATGCTTAATTTTATTCAGAAAGCAATAGGCAAGAGCTTTAAGTTTTATTTAAGCAGAGTCTGAACACTCAGTATAATTGGAAATGTGTGTGCCATTAAATCTTGACAGCTCTCGGAGTGGATTTCAAAAGCAACCTCAGCCAACACACATAGGGGTCGATTTACTAAGATCCCAAATGTATTTTGAGCGTTAGCTAGCTATGGCCAAGTTAATTATCCCCCCATTGTTACGGAATCATTCAGAGCATTCACTTCTGGATATTCCACACCCATATGTGTCTTGTTACAATGACAGCCAGAATCTTATCGATTCTGTGTATTTTAATACCTGCTCATTCAGGCTAACCCGCAAAAATAAATCAATGTATCTTTCCATTTTAACGTGTAATCCTCTTTATACCTCGTTATTTGATCACCTCGGACTATTTTTTGTGTGTGGTAACAGTTTTACAAGTGCTTTTGTACATGCAAACCTTTAGTAAATCGACCCCATAATGGCCACTAGCTGCCGACTGTAGCTGGTCCACCAGCACTTTGCAAATCTGCAGGATGGTGGGTAACTAGTGTGTAGTGGAGAGGAGGCAGTGGAGATGAATATCAGCTGTTAAAAGAACGCGCAGTAATTGGTGAATGATCCTGCCATTGGCAATGCAAAAGACACTTTCTTCCAGGATTGCTCGTCAGGTGTTGACACTCCTTTTCCCCATGGCAGCAGGCTTTTCAAATGGATGGGTGGATTTCATACGTTAGTCATGTAACTGAAAAGGCTAGTTATTTTTATTTTTTGAGGGAAGGGGTGTTTCCATCAATTTCTATGCAAAGAGCAGAATAAAAAGTGAAGCGCTGTATTTATTTGAAATGTTCTGTGACTCTTTAAGACATTCTTTCAACTTAATCAGCTCATTCTGGCACACACCACTTGGCTCAGCTTTGCTAAAGGATGTCCAAAAGACTACTGAAGTCTGACGGGCCAACACATCTGACAGCCGGCAGCATAAACATTTGTAGGTTTGCGTTTAAGTATCATCAAACAAAACAACTTAAAGATAATTTCTTCAAACCCCTTCACACAACCTTTCATATATGCACACACACAGACAGCAAAATGGTCTGTAAAATCTACAATGATTAACTCTAATTTTAACTCTAATAATAGTAGATGTGGTCTATATTGGAAAATAAATTTAACTGCTGTAGTTATTAACAGAATTTTGCTGGGCATACACACACGTACACACACACACACAAACAGTGGCCTCTTTGCCACGCATTCTTGCAGACAAACATTGTTCTCCAGGCGAATCTTGCACATAGAATTGTGGTAAATAGCATTTTTGCTATATGAGAGGCATTCCGCGTAACATTACTGCATGAAACACCATTATAAACAGGCAGCTGTGACACAGAATGCCAGTGAATGCTTCTGATTTGTACATGTTTAGTGACAGCTAAGGGCCCACGGGTCTGGCACTTCCATCTCAGTTTTTGGAGGTTGTTTTGTTTTGCCTTGTGCTAGGGAAGTTTTGCTCCCGATCCTGTGTTATCTCAGTCCTGGTGCGGCTACTTCCGCGTTTTGTGGCGTATCTCTCTAGATACGCTTTTAGAAAATCCTTATCGGTCGTGTTTGGTTCTCCGAACCTTACACTCCCCCTCACACTACTCTTTTTATTTTTGTTCATTCAATCTTCATTCATAATCTACACTTTGTAATAATCATCATATGTTAAAGGAGCTACAGTCAAGCCAGAAAGTCTGAACACTCCTTTCACCTTCTCCACGTTTTATTACGTTACAGACTTATACTACAATAGATTGAGTTCATTTTTTGCCTCAAACATCTACACACAATAGCCAATAATGACGAAGTGAAAACAGGTTTTTAGAAAATATACAATTTTATTTTACTGACAAAAATAGGTTATTTAGGGGTTACATATCTGTACACACCCTTAGCCTAATACTTGGTTGCTGCACCTTTGGCAGCGATTACAGCTTCAAGGCGTCTTGGGAAGGAAGCTACGAGCTTGGCACACTTGTTTCTGGACATTTTTGCCCATTCCTCTTGGCATATCCTTGCAAGCTCCGTCAGGTTGGATGGGGAGCGTCGTACACAGCCATTTTCAGCTCTTTCCACAGATGTTCAATTGGATTCAGGTCTGGGCTCTGGCTGGGCCACTCATGCACAGACTTTCTCCGAAGCCACTCCTTTGTTCTCTTGGCTGTGTGCTTCGGGTCGTTGTCATGTTGGAAGGTAAACCTTCGCCCCAGTCTGAGGTCCAGAGCGCTCTGGAGCAGGTTTTCTTCAAGGATCTCGGTGTACTTAGCTGCTTTCATCTTTCCCTCTATCAGGACTAGTCGCCCCGTTCCCTCTGCTGAAAAACATCCCCACATCATGATGCTGCCCCCGCCATGCTTCACTGTATGGATGGTATTAGCCAGTTGATGAGCGGTGCCTGGTTTTCTCCAGACGTGACGCTTGGTATTCAGGCCAAAAAGTTCAATTTTGGTTTCATCAGACCAGAGAATCTTGATTCTCATGGTTTGAGAGTCCTCTAGGTGTCTTTTGGCAAACTCCAAGCGGGCTGTGATGTGCCTTTTACTAAGGAGGGGCTTCCGTCTGGCCACTCTACCATAGGCCTGATTGGTGGAGTGCTGCCTGGATGGTTGATCTTCTGAAAGGTTCTCCCATCTCCACAAGGATACGCTGGAGCTATGTCAGAGTGACCCTCGGGTTCCTGCTCACCTCCCTGGCCAAGGCCCGTCTTCCCCGATTGCTCAGTTTGGCTGGGCGGCCAGGTCTAGGAAGATTCTTGGTGGTTCCAAACTTCTTCCATTTACGAATGATGGTGGCCACTGTGCTCTTTGGGACCTGTAAAGCTGCAGAGATTTTTCTGTAGCCTTCTCCAGATCTATGCCTTGACACAATCCTGTTTCTGAGGTCGGCAGATAATTTCTTTGACCCCATGGCTTGGAGTTTGCTCTGACATGCACTGTCAACTGTGGGACCTTATATAGGCAGGTGTTGGCAATCCCCAATCATGTCCAATCAATTGAATTTATCACAGGTGGACTCCAATTAAGTTGTAGAAACATCTCAAGCAGTATCAGTGGAAACAAAATGCACCTCAGCTCACTTTTGGGTGTAATATCAAAGGGTGTGCACACTTGTGTACATATGATATTTTACATTTAGATTTTTAATAAATTAGCACAAATGTCTAAAAACCTGTTTTCACTTTGTCATTATGGGCTATTTTGTGTAGAATTTTGAGACAAAAAATGAACTCAATCAATTGTAGAATATGTCTGTAACATAATAAAACGTGGAGAAGGTGAAAGGAGTGTTCAGACTTTCCGGCTTGACTGTATATGTAACACATTTACTGTACTAAATCATAAAATGACCATGATATGTCAATAGAGATTAAGGAAACATGCTAAGTCGAAATACTGGCTTCTCCGACAACAATGCTACAGCCAGTATGTTCTCCTTTGAAATTTCCATTCCGGGTCGGAACGTCTGTTTTTGTTTTGGCCTGTGTGATTCACTATTCTCCGAGTTGACTCCGCCCACTGCCCATTTTGACACCAGGTTGCCAGATATGAAACAAATTGGCACACAAACACAGCGCGCTGCAGCCATGTAAACAAGCAAACAAACTGGATCAACTGAGATTGTACTAGATTCTACCCAACCTAAAAAGCCTCTTCCTCTTTCGAAAAAGCTCCAGGACCAGAGCCGTGCTAAAACACGGGTAAATCCTGGAGTTGCATTTCAAAGATGGAGACAGCTTAGAGCCCAGAAGGATTTCAAGACGGATGCCGAGTTGGCTCATTTTCTCCTGAACAGGTAAGCATTGAGCTTTAGCTAACGTTAGCTAACCTAATTTATTACGGCTACTAGCTAGTTATCTTATCTAATGCAAACCAGATACCTGTTTTAGAAGAGTTTATTCAATTTTGTGACTGAATCAATGAATGTGTTTAAATTTCTCTAGCATTAGATTGCTAGGTAGATATTTTAGTGAACGATGTAGCTAACGTTAGCTAGCTAGCATCTAGGTAAGGTATTCTTTGTTTCGAGGCTAACGTTAGCTAGCAAGCTAGCTAAGGTTACATCGTTCCAAGGAATTTTGTTGTCTTACATTTTTAGCTAAAGTAATCCATCCAACACCGTTTTTAAGTTAGCCTACAGATAGTCCTTGCCAGTCAAACAACAAAATATACTCTGAATATACAAACAGCCAGATATACTCTGGCACTCTGACAGCCGATTTACGAATGCCTAAGCTAAGTTCTACATCGTTTTCATTTAGCTAGCTAGATAAAGATTTAAATATATATATGTATATAGTTACTAGCTAAACATACCACTAACTTTAGCTTATATCTGTGTGACCATAAACATAGCCAGCCATGCATCTAGCTAACATTGACAGAGTTATAAAAAATCCACATGAGCTGGTTTATAATTTGCAAACAATAAATAAATTGCAAACGTATACATTAGCTGATCAACTTACAGTGTAGGACTCGTCGTCGCTTGTCATTGTCAAAATTGAATAATTGCGCTTGTTTCAAAATATAATGTTGCGCTCGGCTAGGGTTGCCAACCGTCCCTTGAAATAAGGGACGATCCCTTATCTGTTCAATAAGCCTTATTGAACTGATAAGGGATCGTCCCTTATTTCAAGGGACGGTTGGCAACCCTACGCTCGGCTCATCTTGCACTCGTGTTCGTTTTGTGTCCTCAACCTGGCAACCCGCGTGAGCTTCGAGTCTGGGGAGGAGACAACTCTCTCCAATATTGTGAATTTGGACTGCAGTACCCAATTTAAACACTCAGTGTCAGTGTTACATATAATACCTTTAACTGATTGATATTCTCAGTAAAAAAATAAAATTAAAATAAATATTACAAACTACTTCCTCAGTAGTTTGGAAAGAGTTTTGCGGGATTTCTTTCGCACACTGCTTGCAAAGTGAGGGGACAGGGCACATAGTAGACAGGGGTCTGAGTGGACAGGGCACAGTGGACAGGGAACAGGGGTCATATTCAGACACAGCCACAGTGTCACCCAATCTGGGGGGCAGGAAAATACTGCAATATTATGAAGTTATATTATCAAGGTCAGGAAAGGTATTGCACTGCTAAAACACTTCAAAATATATGGGAAAATTGCGCATACAGAGGCCATAAAAGCTTTGCGGTGAAGCTTTATTCGAGAGCTGTTTTAGACCTTTGCCGTTGGGCATAGTAGGATGCGACACCAGATAAAGTAAACGAAAATCTGAGTTTGGTTGTGGGGGATTGTCCCAATTTCTAGGTGAAAGATGTGCCCAGTGGAGTGGATCTTATATGTTCCAAACACATTTGGACAGTTTCCCGTATTGGAAAATCTTTGACCCCTGGTGCTTGCTTCTTATTGAGAACACAAGCCTTTAAGCTGCTCAAAAGCCTCCCAAGCAAAGGTCAACAGCTTACTGTAGAAATCTCAACAGGACTATTTCCACCAAGTCTTAGCAGGTGGATCTCTGGAAGCCTCACGGTGCACACTGGATGATCCATTGAAAATGTAGTGACAGCGCAGATTTTTAAAAAACTCAGATACTCGACTCCTGTGTTCCTTCCACCCTTCTTAACAATAGGAGGTTCTGGTTAGTTAACAGGACTCTCCAGTGCTATATTGCAGTACCGAACCTTCACTGCAACAGTATTGCACTTGGTCACACCCCTTAGGGCCAAATAGAACTTGTCCATCACACATGAAAGACGTTGCACCTCTCCCAAGTCTGGAGAGAGTAGCTGAAGGTGGGGGAGGGTGTAAACGGACCCAAATTAATCAGGATTTCTCAAAGAGAACTGAAGTTTTAGCTGGCTGAATGTAGCCATTGTGAAAACAAAAGCATGTTTTATTTTTCTGAATGTTTCCCTTGGAGACATCTGAGCTCCATGGCAATACAAAGGTGGGAAAGTTTTTTTGGTGCTGCTGAAAAGCAAATAAACCAGGGGGAAATCAAAGGAGGAAGAAGAGTGTCTTCCCTGTGAGGGCGGCCTTTAATTCCGCTACAGAAACTCTCAATGGCCATAAACACCCCCAACCATGTTCAGGTTTTTCTAAAGCATTAAAGTTATTAATCAATAATTAATGACAGTAAAACAGCTGTGCTGTAGCAGCAGCAACATCCAAAAACAACAGCGTCATCGTTATTTTAACAATAAACACTCAAGCTCTTGTCTCCACTGTGTGTGCAAGACAAATGGCAGTATATGGTATCTCTCTCTTTCTCTCTATCTCCCTCTGTCTTTCTCTTTCAATTTCAATTTCATGAAATTACATCAGAGCTGCAGAGGTTACAAACAAATAAACAAGCGTAGAACTTTCACATCCCTCTCTCTCTTTCTCTCCTGGGACCATAAATTTGTGCAGGAAACATGGCCCCCACTCCGCTAACGGTCTTGGGGCAAGTGGGAGACCGGAACACTCTGAAAATATCTATTTTACCGGGTTTCTTTTTAAAGCGCTAAATGCCGAATAAAGAAAGGCTTCGCAGCTGCAGTTATTCATTCCCCAGTGAATCACTCCGCTGCTCTCCTCCATTACGGTGATTGATGCGGTAAATGTATTCACCCGAGACTAGCTGGCGGGAGCTCTCTGGTAAGCTCATCCCAGTGGTACTCGGCACTCCCAGCTAGCGTGAGTGTGGGACAAAACATGTTGTTTTCTTTTTTTAAGCTGTAAAACAAAGAGCTACTCCTCTTGATTACGGTCTTTTGGGCTGCCCACCCGTTCAGAACAGCTCTTCCACTCACAACTCATACAACTAGCGGGGAGAATAATAAGGAAACAAAACACTTTTGAGATGATAGATTTAATTGCTGGAAAAACACACGTTTGTGCTGACTGATTGGGGTCATGCGATGCAGTGCTCTGGTTACAAGAGGGAATTTACTGTAACCTGGGTGAAAGATGGAGTAGGCAGGGCACCCCAAGGGAAGCCTCCCCCCCCCCCCCCCCCATAACGCCACAATCACCAACCTTCCCTACACCGCAAATAGAGTAAAATCAACTCCGATTGAGTACTTTTAACTCCAATGGAAACATAAAACTATGCTGGTGCCTATACAACTATACAAAATACTATAAACTAGCAGTGTTAAACCAAATCTAGTCCAGTTGGGACATTATGTACTCCATCAGTGTTTAAAGTACTTGCACTAAAGAATTTGGTGTGTATTGTGTCAGAAAAATATGTGTAAATCAGTTGTGAAATTAAGTGAAAACTACAGTGTATTGGTAAAGCCTGTTAAAAGTATCAACATTTTTGTGCACAGGGATTTCAGTTTTAATGTGGTGAAGTAGGCCTACTGTCTTGTCTCTTAGAGTGTGTGTTTCTTTAACGCTATGGCTTTAATGTATTTGAATATGTCATGCCAATGAAGGAGGAGGAGAGCGGGAGAGGGAGGACATTTATCTGGAAGTCATAATGGATGCTGAGTTGTGCATGGATGTGCACATTAATTCAGTGGTCAATACAAATTTTCACACAGGTATTATCACTCTGAACTGCAGTCTCTTCAGTTATTACAGACTGTAGCAGCCAGAGTGCTTACTCACACAGTAGCAGACTGGCTATCTGGAGTTTCGGGAGTTTTCCGGTGGGCCACTTGTCAATTGGGCCGATGCATTCCCTTCCCCTCCACGAAAAAGGATCACTGACAGGCCCAAGTGAGTGGGCTACCAGCCCAATGTGGGTTGGAGGAGAGTTAGATCTGTCTCCCTCAAAATCATTCACATCTGTCACATTGGTCCACTCCACCCTACCTGAGCTCTGCCCCTTTCCCGTCACCCTCTGCTGATCGAAGGCTGTTTAATATCATTATCTGTTTGATATCACATCACTAACTTTGTCAACATGGACAAATTACAAAAACGTACAATGATAAACCTGATCCTGACCGCGACCGGCAGCCAGTGGAGTGACATGCGAGAATTTCAGAAATCAAGTTGTTTGTAAGTCGGTGAAACAACGACAGGAAAAAAATGTCTTTTCACCTTTCACTTTCAAACAAAACTGGCCATAAATGGACGTCCATCAATTATCATCTTTTCAATGACCTGAAAATAATTTTTTTCAACAATGTATTTTCAACGACCTGAAAACTACGTCTTTTCACCTTTCACTTTCAACCAAAACCGACTGTAAAATAGACAAACGTCGTCTTTTCAACAAAATTTTGCTCACTGGGTATACTATGAAGCAAGATTACTGCGTGAGATGGATAACTGAGTAAAACCCGGAACCCTCCCAAATCTGGAACATGGACTGAAGTAAAAAGAGCTGTTCTGGGTTTTACTCAGTTAGCTAACTCAGTAATCCTGCTTTGTAGTATACCTCCTGGTAGCAGTTCAATTGTCATAGACGATAGCAGATTAGCTAGCAAGCTAAAAGCTTTTGTAATATTGTTTTTCTGCTTCTCTTTGATTAGCCAGGTAGCTTGGTTGTAACATCAAGATCAGTCTGACCTGGTTATAATGTAAGGTACGGTTGCAATAAGACATATTAAGGACAAAGCCATAAATGATGTAGTATAATGTTAATATAGATAATTTTACCACACTATAGTCTATCTCATTAATCAGGTTTATAAAACCAGCATATTACCAGGTTTATTTTATCAATTAACGTTATCAAGTACCGCTCACCCATATCTGGAAAATAAGTCAGTTATGACCAGGAGGTAGGTCTCCCCCTGGCAACGATATCAGCATTCACGTTAGTACTGCCTTGCCTATACTTCAAGGTGAGCTGTTCCATGGCGCCCAGCTGAGCTGTCTCCAGGTGCACCAGGGGGTTGTTTTCAGGGTTCGAATTGTAAACTGTTAACAAGGGGGACGCTGTTTGTTGATGGGGGGGGGGGGGGGGTCTTAAACAAAAATGTGTACGATTGCTATTACATTTGCCGCATTTAATTTATTATAAAGTGCTTTAATCCATATATAACAACACTCATTCTTTAGGACGAACAAAAGCCACATTTATTCATGAAAAAAGAGAAAACACATTATAGTTATGTGCGTAAGCATATTACTGATGTTTTTGTTTCCCATATCATTCCGTGTGTTTGTTACTCGGAAACGCAACCTTCAATGCTTAACGTTAACCCATGTCCTTTCAAAAATATAGTCTATTAATTTTGCCATGTGTATGCCTATGCAATATGACACGTTTGGACTATAATTATAATTATGTTCATACAGTTGAATTCATCCAGCATATAACTCCAATTCATACAGTTGAATGCATCCAGAAAAAAAAAAAAATGAAAATGGTTGGGTCTACTATGAGGTGGTAAACCCCTGTCCTCTAGGGGGGGTCCGGGGGCATGCCCCCCCGGGAGAAATTTTTGTAACTTTTAACAGTTAAATGCATCAACCTGGTGCATTTTGAGAGGAAAATTAAGACGCTAGATCCGTGAAGAATTGTGTGCTCTTGTAAACAATCCAAAACCCATCAACTTGTAAGACGCTTGATCCTACACTTGAACCATCAAATAAATTACATAAAAGCTGTCACGTTTGTTGTACTGGTTTATTTTAAATTGTTTGGAATCACAGTCCAAGGTTGCAGTGAAAATATATGGCACCGCATGCTACATCAGATTTAGAGATCACATTCAACTTCACAGCTTTGCTAACTTGATGCTGGAAATAATGTTTAAACCATTGTAACCACATTCACATCGATGTAGCTAGCAAATAGATAATTACTGCAAACGATGTTGTCTCCTCAAAATGCATTCTGGACCGATGGCTTAGCTCAAGCAATGCTGCAAATCAGTAGCGATCTTTCATGTTAAAAAAAATAAATAAATCTGCCTTCATTCTGAAACAGTGATGGCGATCTGCCCATTCAACGAACCCCCAATTTGGCCGGATTTCAGGCTTTCTCAGAATCTATCTACATATAAATAAATCTATTTTATTTTATTTCCAAATGTTAATATACGTCCAAAAATATTGTAAGATGACTGTATATTCTCTCAAAACTATTCTTCAAACAGGATATTGTTATCAAATCCTATCATTAATCCTCTGTGCCCCATCAGTTTTTTAGGTGCAGGTCACCCTTGTTCTGAAACAGTAGCGGAACAAATTACAGTTTACAGGCCACCACAGTTTATTTACCTGTAGGCCTATGTAATTTATCCTCCGCCAAACCAAAAATAAAACTTTAACAATTACATTTCAGCCATAATTTTACAGACGTATGATTTTTCCTGCGCTACTAACGAGCAGAAATGGAAACCGCGGCATTAAAGCTGTATGATTGAGAAAGAATAATGTAATTTAGCTTACATCTATTTATGTGAATTGGCTGTCTTTTACTGATGCAATTGGCCTGTAAATAAACATTATTAGCGAGTTCTACACTCGCATTACGTAGCATGAATGCTAGCTACTGACCACAGATGGGTTCAAAAAGATAGCTCGTCTTTTCATAAATGTGCACAACGAAAGTGTTATCTGATTGGACATTGCTCAACTTCCCACTCGTAGTCGATCAGTGATTGGTTATTTGTCCTGTTCGAGTGATGGACCCGGAAGTATCCGGGAAAAATTATACGCTGTTGCAAAGGTCTCTGGCTGTAGCCTACACTACACCTGTTACGTTCCCGGACAGGAACTGCAAGACTCATAGATGGCTCAGGGGAAAACTCCACCAGGGAGTACATTTATTCAGACAGACAGGGCGAGACATGACAACAAACCACATGGACAGACAGGAAACGGGTCATGGGACTAGGCAGGGAACGGGGCGTGACAGACTGGGCAGAAAGGGGGCCATGACAGACTGGACAGGAGGCGGCTGGACCAGGCAGGACAGGAACCAGGCGGGACAGGAACTAGACTTGACTTCACTTAACTTGACATGAACTGGAGCGGGGGCGCCGAGTTCAGGAGCAGGCACTCAACCTGGGGGTCAGGAACAGGTGCGGGGGGACCGCGGATGGCGCGAGGGCGCGCAGTCAGAGCCAGGCGCTCAGCCTGGGGTTCAGGTGCTCAGCCAGGGGGGTCAAGAACAGGTGCGGGGGGCCCGTGGATGGCGCGGGGGCCCACAGTCAGGGCCAGGTGCTCAGCCTGGGGTTCAGGCACTGAGCCTGGGGGGTCAGGAACACTCAGAACGAGGGAGCCTTGGAGGAAACGAGGGAGCCTGGGAGGAATGAGGGGGCCTTGGAGGAACGAGGGAGCCTTGGAGGAGCCACCAGGGAACAGAGGACTAGACAAGAAGGAACATGAAAGGAAGGGCGAAACTAACACAGCAAAGACTAACTAGACCTAGAGACAAACTAACGTAAAATACACTGGACAAGACATAACAGCATGACGGGAACGAAGAGCTAAGACAAGCTACACCACAAGACGGTCTGGCCTCGAACAAATTAATGGGGCAGGTTAAATACAGAACTGACGAGGAAACAATGAGGAACAGGTGGGGCACTTAACCAGAGAAACGAGAGGAAACACAACACAGGTGCGGGTGGAAGGAGAAACACAAAGTAAAGGGCGAGAGGGAAAACACAGGGTGGAAGGCCAGACAAACAGAAAACCAGACATGGAACGAGACATGACAACACCGGCCCAAAGCAGTAGTAAATCAGACCAGCCCCTTCTGCCATTTGCCATGTAGGGACAACAGACTACGTTTCCATTCATTCCACAAGCAACACAAGTGAAGTTTGCAACACGACCCCATCGTGACGTCCGTAGCCAATCCTGTAGCTCGGAAATACAAGTAAGAAGAATTCCAGTCTGTCTCCCCCACTTGTATATGTAAACACCTTGCATGAGTAATACTCCACATGTAAGAATATAGAGGCATATTACTTACAGCCGGAACTGCCAGATGGTCAGTCCGGGCCTGGGTGGAGCTAAGGACTGTGGAAAGGACACAAGGAAATGATGCAAGGAGTGAAAATAAGTGATTGGACTGAACCCAATGCGTTTCGTTTTACAGAATTGCATATCTTAACAAGGGGGGACGACTTTCCCAATTTCCCTTAACAAGGGGAGCGGCACTCCCCCACGTTCAATGACAATTCAAACACTGGTTGTTGTCGGTGAACACTGTGACCTGGGCGCCCCACAGATAGTCCCAGAACTTCTCTGTCACAGCCCACTTAAGGGCCAGCAACACCAACTTGAAGGAGCTGTAGTTCTGATTGTTCCGTTCGGGGGGATGCAGACTCTGGCTGGCACCCCTCTCCTGTCCTTCCCTGCACCTGGGCCAGCACCGCTCCCAATTCCTCAAAGCTGGCGTCAGTATATAGCTGGAAAGGGAGTGAGAAGTCTGCAAACGCCAGCACAGGTGCTGTGAGCAGCGCCTCGTTCAATGTCTCGAATGCCCAAACAATCTTCAGTTCAGGTCACAGGCTGTGTCTTCTTCCCCCGGGCCGTGGTCCCCACTAACAGCTGGAGGGGTGCTGCTATCCTGGCAAAAGCGGGGATGAAGCACCAATAATAGCGCGCGAACCCCAGGAAGGCCACTCCCAGACCGCCGTGGTCTTGTCCGGATCCATCGCCCACCCCCCTGGGCCCGATCACATGCCCAGATATTTCATCTCCTGCTTTAAGAAGTGGCATTTCTGGGGCTGGAGCTTCAGACCGTACTGGGACAGCCACCGGAACATCTCCTCCAGATGCTGAAGGTGGGCCTGAAAGGTAGGGGATTACAACGTCCAGGTAAATTAGCAACGAGTCATTAACCTGTTCCCCCACTGCATCAGCCTCTGGAACGTCGCTGGGGCATTCATGAGCCCGAACGGTATAGGATTAAAGTCGTATCGGCCAATGGAGGTGGCAAAGGCCGTCTTCTCCCGGTCCGTGGGGTCAATCTCCACCTGCCAGTAGCCACTAGCTAAGTCCAGGGTGGAGTACCACTCTGACTTCTTCAAGCCGGTCAGCGACTCCTCAATCCTGGGCAGAGGGTAGGTCTCATAGTGCGTCAAGGCATTGAGCCTCCGGTAGTCCACGCAGAACCGCCAGGCTCCATCCTTCTTCATGAGGCCTACCAGCGTGGCCCAGGGACTGGCGCTCTCTGAATTATCTACCAAAGCAGAGACCGCAGCTCTGGGAAAAGACTAGGAGGGAGAGGGCGATACATTATATTCCATTACATTCATTTAGCAGACAATTTTATCCAAAGCGACATACAATAAGTGCATACAGAAGGTCATCGAAGCAACTACAGAACAGATTAGACAATGTACATCCTTCCCATAATGTAGCAGCTATCCCTAGCAATGAACATGGAGTGTAGTTCACAGTAAGCTGTGGGTAAATCGGCTATATTATAATTCTATTCTAAATACTATTCTAAACTATAACATCAAACAGTTACAGACAAAAAACACAGGGAACAGGTACTATGAGAAAAGGTACTAAATTGGTATATCAGTCAAGGTGGAGTCTGAAGAGGTGTGTCTTCAGGCCGCAACGGAACGCAGTGTTGGAGTAGAACATTACATTACAATTATTTGGCAGACGCTTTTATCCAAAGCGACGTACAATAAGTGCATATTGAAGGTCATTGACGCGACTACAAAGCAGATCCGACAAAGCACAACTTTCTCACAGTGTAGGAGCTATCCCTAGTAATGAACATGAATAGTACACACAGTCAGCTATACATTCTGAACTATAAGATAACCAAAAAAAACACAAGTTAAATAGAAAACAAGCAAAAAACAGGAAGCGACTACTATAGAATGGCCCTATATAGGTAGTTTAGTCGAGGTGGAGTCTGAAAAAGTGCATTTTCAGACCATGACGGAAAACAGACAGTGTTTCAGCTGAGCGCAGCAGAGTGGGGAGTTCGTTCCACCACAGGGGAGCTAGGGTGGAAAAGCTCCGCAGTCGGGTCGAGCAGGAGCCGTTAACACGGAGGGAGGGAAGTGCACGTCGCCCTGCAGCAGCGTAGGTGTTGAGCAGGAGCGTAGTGCTGGATTAAGTCCTGTAGGTAGGAGGGGCCTGACCTTTTGCTGCAGTGTAGGCCAGGGTCAGAACTTTGAACCTGATCCTGGCCACGACCGGCAGCCAGTGGAGTGACCTCAGCAGGGGGTGTCCAAGAACTTCGGGAGGTTGAACACAAGCCGAGCAGCCGCGTTATACATACCTCTATATCCTTATACAAGGCACCACCTATGTAGGTGTAGCAGTATAACCGCAATTAGTAATGAGTCTCATAAAATTACCATTATCTAAAATATTTACCCATAAATTTGGAACTTCAATTAATAATCAAAATTACAAGTATTAGTGGACAAATGTAATTAAAGCTGGGGTATGCGATTTTTATTTGGTAATATCTGGTGAAATTCTCTTCACATTCCGACAGCTAGCAATAAATCAACTGCTCTGGGAAAAAATCCGATATCTGTGGCTGTCCCAGGACAGATTTTCAGGGACTTCAGTTTTTCTGCGCTCCCTGTAGCCAAAATCCAATCAGGGCAGCTCTCAGCCAGGAGGCGGTCTTAACCTGCCTATCAAAATTGTGGCGAGCATCCCGGAGAGGCTCACTCACTGGCCACAGCAACGTAGTCATGGCAGAGAAGCAGCAGCCGAAATTTCTTATACCAGCTTTGCCAACAACAGCGTATTCAACTAAAGTAACAAAGAAAAGAAAAAATGAAGAAGAAAAGGAGACATTGAGAAAAGCTAGAAATAAACCAGAGTCAACATCGGACGGGCATATCAAAGATGGAGAGCTACAGGACCTAAAAAACCTGAAAAGTGATGCAGAGCTCGCTCTATTTCTACTGGACAGGTAATTTATCTTGCTTGGTCTAACGTTATTTCTTTGTGAATTTGTTATTGTCCCGAACTGTAAGGTTAGCCAACGTAACGTTAGCTTGTTAGCTAACGTTAGTATAAGCCCAATGCTGGGATGTGATCCCACTGCTAAACATAGCTAGTTCTATGTTAGCTAAGATAGCTAGCCATGTAGCTACTGTCATCCTAGCTAGCTAGCTAGCTAACTAACGTTAGCTAGCTAGGTTTGCAGGGATGTGTGTTATCAGCTGTGTATTCTTAGCTAGCCAGCTAGGTAGCTAACTTTATCAAGCTAGCAATCGATGGCTAGCTAGCTTAGGCTTGTGCCACCAACGCGCTTTACATTATGCCTCACATTCATCCGTGCACACATAACGTTACACAAAATCGGTGGAGGCAGCTAACCTTATGTGAATAAAGCTAGGCTAGCTAGCATAGTTAGCTGATAGGGACCGAACGACACAGCCAGGCAGCCACGAATGGGCTCAGATAAGGCACACACAAGTTAGCCCGTGTGCCTGTATTTATAATCTAAAAACGTCAGATCCCGCTGAGTTTATTTTTTCTCTTACCTGAGAATGAGACATGATGACACGCAGGTGGGTGAAGATGCCAATGCGAGTTCTCTATGTTACTATCGTTACCAGGTCAGCGCGCGTTCATGTGCTTGGGGGGAGGGGCCGGGGGGAAGGGAAAAAAGGGGAGGGGGTGGGGTTTTCGCCGCTGTATACATTCAAAATCTTTGTCCTTCTGCCCAGATTCTGCTTGCGCCAAAAACCTGCATACCCCAGCTTTAAATCAAAGATTTAATAGATAATCTGAAGGATGGAGTTCTTGAATAGACTATTTTGGCTCAGATTCTCACGTTTACGCAACATCAAAACAGACACAGGTTTAATAATATCATTTATTAAACAAACATGTAAAAATACAGAGCAATCAAACTAATCTAACAGGGGAAGGCTACGCTATGGAAGTGTGTGTGTGTGTGTGCGTGCGTGTGCGTGTGTGTGTACGCGTGCACGCGTCTGCGCACGTGTCCTTTGCCTCTGAACGAATGGGAGAAAACTGCGCATGTAGGCCTGTGCAGCACAGTGGTATCGGCGTAGTTGGATAACCTAGCTTCGCTACAATGAAGTGTCGGTCTTAGCAGTGCAGAAGACGGACCGAAACTGCAGCTCCTAACCAATAACGTTACATGCACCAAATGAATCGTTACTCACTTAATACCGACTATATTAATGTTGTTAGTAATGTGGAGAGTTGAATGAAGAATTAGCATGCAGGAAGAGAGAAACCACGTGGGTGGTGTTATATGTAGGTTGCTAGCCAATTCGAACAGGGTAAACACGGCGAACAGAACTCATTAAAATAAACAGTAAAAGGACAGATATAACCACACAGATTCACATTAACCTCAGTTAAGACTAAACTAAACTGTAGCTACTGCCTGGGATGCTTAGTCAGTCTTACGGAGATCTTTCCACCCGTGTTGTCATCTCCGGTAGTCGCTGTTGTGTTGTTCCTGTGAACACACGGTCGTGGAGTTGGGAATTGTGAAGGTTTTCCAACAGTCCGAGCCGATGTCCTTTTCGCGGCGTGGGTGGCGATGACGGCTGGTCTCCTCCAGTCGTCTGGGGGTGTCCCTCTCGCTGTTTGAAAAGTTAGTTTCGCAAAGTTTCTTGTGGTCAGCTAGCGCAGTGTTGCATGCACGCTAGTTTCCACGTGGGATGAAGTACACTTAGTCACCGCAAGGCAAGCTAAGTCAGCAGCCCCTTGGAGAGCCACATTCTCTGTGTTTTTACAGAAGTCTCCTCAGAAATAGCAACAATCCTCTGCATTCTGTGAACCCCAGTATTAGGAGAACTCCACAGAATTGTGGGAGTTCCGGAGCTCTGTGAACTCCACCGTGTTGTGGGAGTCTCAGGGAAAAGGGACTAAGTCCGCTGGATGCAAGGGCGAGAAGAAGGGGGGCAATGGTCCTCACTCAGTTTTATTAACTTGGTGGGGGAAGGGAGCCTTCACATCGGTTCACTGTGGCTGTGGCTATGCCAAACCGCATACTTCCATGCTCCGAGCACGCATAGCGAGTGCGCATCCATCTTGGAGTGTGAGTCCAAAAAGTGCGGTAGTACGGGGCACGGATAAAGTACCCGGATGCATGCTCCGTTTGGTCAAAATTCGAAGTATGCATACCTCGATGCTCCGACCAGAAGAAATCCCATCATTCCTTTCGAGAAAAAGGTCAAGACCAAAGATTTTCTATCGTAATGGCGGATGAGAACATTGAAGGTGCTGCCTCTCCCGAGGCTTTCTACAAATGTAAGTCATTTCAACATTTGTATATGAACATTTTCACAAGTTTGAAAACATCTGGCACAGCACTATTTCTGTTAGTGTTTTAATACTGAGCTAGCTCAATAATTAAGATAACTTCTATTTACAGATAGCTAGCTTTCGTTATGTAAATTGCAATGCAATTTGCTTGGTAACCGCTAGCTAGGTAACGTTAGTTAACATTAAATGACAGTACTAACGTAGATATCTATCTTAGCCAGATAATAATGGTGTTAGTCGTAGATATATAGCTATTCCGAAGCACGAAGCATTATTTAATATTCGTAATATTAATTACGAATGTTTTCCCATATGCTATAACTGAATTGCTAGCTAGCTGGATATTAACCCACTTACTAGCTAGCGTCGCACTAGTTATCGTTAGTTAACTTAGCTATAACACTAACGTTACTTGTGTTTAATGCTAGCTCATGTTGGTTAATATTTGGTATTGATGCATTGTATTTTCTAGTTTTCCATTTGTGACACTAGGGACATACGATGACACAAAGCAGCTTGTGCTTTGGCGGGGGGAGAATGAAGCCCTCTTCACTGGCAAGCGGAATGCTGCCAAGAGTGGATGGGAGTAAGTGAAAATAATATACAATTACAAGCTGATTAGGTATTTTACTTGTTTGTTTTTTCTTATGCCTGTGTTAATATTGTAAATGTTAATATTACAGGCAGTTTGTCAGTGAAGGGGGTCTGCATGGGAGGGTGACAGCAGCCCAAGCAAAAAAGAAATGGGAAAACTTAAAAAAGAAGTATAAGGTGTGTATTTGTTATGTCTATATATTAAGTTTGACCAGGTCAGTATTTCAAAATTACTTGTTTACTTTATGCGGTCAATAACATTTGAAAGGCATTTGTGGTCAGTATACCATTGCTTGTCTCTGTAGACACTGAAGAGCCCCCCCAACAGGGGTCAGCACTGAGGGGGGTGAGAGCACTGCTGCATCCTGGCAGTGGTTTGCCATGATGGATGAGGCAATCAGGGGGATGCCGTCCATCACGCCTCCTGTGCTGGTTGCCTCAGCCAGTGGTGAAGGGGATGCAGTGGTGGTCTCCCCTCACAGCAGAAGGCAGGAGAGGGCAGGCAGCAGCAGGAAACGGAGGAACTCTGACTTGTTGGAGTTCCTCCAGAGGCAGACTGAGTTGGAGGAGGAGAGAGAGAAGGAAGCCTTAGCGAGGGAGCGGCAGAGGGAGGCGGAAGCCTTGGAGAGGGAGGAGAGGAGAGAGACCCGGGAGAGAGAGGAGAGGAGGGAATTTCAGGGCCAATTTCTGGGCCTCTTGGAAAAGTATTTAAATAGTTTAGTTTAGTTTTTATTTCGCACAAATTTAAAATACAAAATTGACAGAGAACACAATTAATAAACAGTGCAGGAAGAGGCAAAAAAGCCGAATGGGCTTATGTGGAGCCTCCACCTAATGATCGCCAAGAGTGTTATAAAGAACACAAAATAACATACAGAAATTAACATAAATACATAAGAGTGATGGCTAACTAATAATAATAATAGTGACAAAATATATATCAACAACAATACCAAAAAAATAAATAAATAAATAACTGTTTTAAGTAGTTCTGTTTTGTCATTATTACAACCTAAATTACGTACTGTACTTGCTGTAAATCTCTGTCCTTGTACAAATAACATCCTGTTGGATTTTGTATTTTTGATGTGACGCAAGCATAGCCTTTTATAGAGGCACCCAAAAATGAAAAGCGCTTAAGTTGGTAAATAAAAGTGGTGTAAATTGTGATAAGCAAGTGGTTGAAATGAAACAAACAGATTACCATACTTAGATGGTGACAATCAAGTGATGTCAGAAAATGTAATTATTGTTTAGAAATAAGAGAGATGGAACAACAAGATATTGGCCAAAAAATGTAATGTAAAAAGCAAGTAATACAAAACGCATGAACAAAACAGAAAAACATGCTTATACACACAAATACAAATTAAATTGTGCCAGGTGCACTTTAGAGAAGGTGATTTTTTTTGATGCTGAAAAAAAAAAGAACAGGCAACAAAAAAGAACAAAACACAACTATTTACAACGGTGTGTTGCAGTGAAAGTAAATGTGGTCCTGCAGGCTTGCAGGACATGAAACTGGGGCTGACACTTGCTCTGCCAGTCTTGCCCTCAGGTGCTGTCCCGGCGTCTCCTGTGTGAGGATGGGCACTAGGTCAGGGTAATACTCATAACTCACCCTCTCTTCCTCTAGGGCATCTACATCAGCCAAGCAAATATTGTGGAGGACAGCGCAGGCTGCAACCACCTTTGGGGCAAATGTTGGATGCACCTCCAGGGCTGAAAACAAAATGCTCCTCCATCTGGACTTCATGAGTCCAAAGGCTCGCTCGATTATGGAGCGAGCCTTTGAATGGTGCCGATTAAAGCGTGCCTCCACTGGCCCCTGGACAGGCTCTCTGTAGGGGGTGATTATTTGAATGGGATCCTCCAGGCATGGGTACCCTCCATCGCCCAGTAGCGCATACCCACGGGGAGGATACAGCTGCTGGCAATAGATGGGGCTATTACGAAGCACGCGCGCATTAAATACAGAGTCCCAGAGGCCAGCCAGTACACAAACACCAGGACCTCCAGTGTGTAGCCCCAGCCATGGTCCCTCTTGTTGGGGAGCATCCCAACGAGTGCACGGATTGCCCGTCGGGATAAGCGGAAGTCTGGCTGGAGATCCTGGTCGTCATCAAAATATTTGGCAAGGATGGGGACATTGACATTCATCCTGCCATAGGTTGCAAGGCTCTCTCCCTAGAGACAAATTTCCCAAGTTAATAAATATACTCTGCCTAACTTCAGGGCGTCTGTCTATTTGTGTAGTTGCCTACTGACACCTAGGGTGCGTCCCAATATTGTTCACTCCCCACCTCCCTTCCTCCACTCCCCCACTACCACTCCTCTCCTACCTAGAAGTATGCAAAACTGCCTGAACATTTTGAGTACAAGTATTTGCATGTACAGTATACAATGTACCTGACATTGCGGTTTGCGTCGAGACATTAATTAATATTTAACCAATACGTAATTAAGATGTAATCAGCAACAGTAGATTAAAATACAAAGATCCCTTTCCGGGGCAAGGAGGAGAGGAGGTGGTAGTGGAGCTAAGGAGGGTGCAAATTTTGAGTATTGGGACGCACCCCTAGTGGTTCAGATTGGAAACTTAAACGGGGAAAACTACATTAGGAGTTTGTATATGAATAAAATGCTACAATGTGAATGAACAACACAATATGCGATGTAAAATAAGAATTTTTTTCATATACATTTTTTAAGTTTAATGATATGTAGGCGTTAACCAGTGTAGCTAGCTAGTCGGCTGTATAAGACAACCTACATTGGTGCTAACAAGCGCCCTGCGAAGAGAAGCCCTCCTCTTCGCCCCAGCTCTCCGGATGGCCTGCCTTCGTCGGATGCCGTTTTCAATAATGATCCGCCGTCTTATTCTGGCAGCAGCCCGTCTTTTCTCCATTTCGATAGAAAACCACCCCAGAAGCGACAGCATCGCCACAAACATTATCAGCTCCATTTCTACTTCTAACTGCGTACCCAGCTCTGGTAAACAGCGTGAAAATAATCAAAACACAGACACGATTGTTTACAATGCAAAGACAATTTTATTATGGGGTTGATTGTTTACTTAAAGGTATCCAATGATGTAATGAATAGGCTGCCTTCCTAGCCATCGTTGCCTTCCACTGACTTTTCTGGAATAAGAACGCTAGCAAAAAGGATAATTCAACTGTTGCGGATATTGCTGGTTATATCAGAATATTTCGGAAACAGCCGATACAGTACAATGCCAGCGAACGATGTTATGCCTCTCAGGTTTAGCCTACTTACTCGTCCGCATTTCCCCAATAGTTACGGGAAAGGTTATAGGTCAGATGTCGCCACGAAGTGCGTCCCACGACTGAGCAAAACTTTCCGTGCTACCGTGCTTCCATGCTCCAGAGTGCGAGCTCCCAAGCCTTGAGTGCGTACTCGGGAGCACAGTAGTGCGGAGCATGGAAGTATGCGGTTTGGGATACAGCCTGTGTGATGAGGATTTTAAACGCTGCGCACGCAGATGACGTCATCAGACGCGCCTCCATGTTCTTAAAGTGACAGTCAGTGTTTGTGTAAGGACTGTCAGCTGGCTGCTGGTCCCGAGTACATAAGGACAAAAATGCAGTTTGCTTACAAATACATTTTTACCACATAAAACTTTCCTAATTGAAAATGTGAGAGACATAGCGGGGTAGCCTAATGTTTGGCGCAATGCAAATTCTGTACATCCGGAGTAACAGTTACCTAAGTTATAGAATTAAGGTTTTTTTCCTTCCTTGACGCCCATTCTAAAGCAAAGCTGAATTGATTTGGGGAAACCCCAACTTATTCACTTTAAATAGAGAACTGTTTTTGTCTTTTTGTCTGGACTGGATAGCTGTTATAGCAGATTGCATAAGTAGGACATTGTACACAAAAACAATAGCTTCTTAGGAAATTGCCAACAAAAGGATCTCAGAATCAGCGTAGCAGCCAGACCATGTTGAACAGAGCTGGTCAGCAGCAGAATGAACAATAACTCTGACACAAGCAGAATGAAATTTCAGCGGGTCTACGATACATCCTAGCTATGAATACCCGCCTCCTTCTACAAGAGCTGTTTTCCAGTGCTAATAAAAATGAAACAAATAAAATCATGGTGTTTGATTTTTAACCAGCTACATGAAAGCAAAATCTCATTTGGTGATAAATTGTAAATCATCAACATTCTACCATCACCCAATCAGGGCACAAATCCACAATGCTTGGGAAGAAATGTATTTATGGGTCGGAAAAAGTGACACATACCTTGAAACCAAAATAATTATATAAAAATTAGAAAAATTGAACACAATGACGCATAAAATAATTTGCTTTTGAATTCAAAGCCTACAGGGTTTAGTACTGTTATACTCATGGTTATACTATATTCTACCACTAGCTACACAGCTATGTCCATAGTCATAGACATAGATCAGTACAGTTAAATGCAAAAGTATTGGGACAGTTGTGTCAAGTTTGTTGTTTTTCCTCTCTACTAATCAAATTAGTTGTTTTTCCTCTCTACTAATCAAATTTATTGTTTTTCCTCTCTACTAATCAAATTTGTATTTTCAAATCAAACAATGACTATGATGCAAAATTCACAATGTCTGCATTTATTTCACTGAGCTATATTACAATAATGCCATACAATGATTCAAGTCCTCCTATTCCAAGTCCACAGAAGTATCAGGATAAATAACCCTCAGCTGTTTCAAATTTCACAGGTTTACCATATTATAGTAATTAATTATAAATAGAAAGCTGTGAGTGCCAGGGCATGGGTTACATACTTTGGAAGTGTTTGTAGAGTCTACTTTCTCAGCTAAAAGATACAAGACAAGAGAACTGCAGATGAGGGCCAAAGAACAATTAGAGTTAGTGTAGAATGTTTGTGTATTCCAAAGTCAACAGTATGGAACTTCCTAAAGAGGAAAGTAACTACAGGAAGACTTAGGAATCACCAGCTATCAGGCTGTTTGTGGAACACATCATAAAAAAATTACAGAAAATAACAGATGACAATCCTAAATTGTCAGCTCAAGTAATTACCTAAATCCTGCATTGCACTGTTTGCTGGCCTTTGACCCTTTTCTGTCGACTCTGAATAAAGCCTGATTACTATTAAATCTTGGTGTCTACGTGTGGTTCCAATCGGTTTGCATAACAGAACGATCTGGCCACTATGGAACCAGCAGATCCACGACAGGCTTCTGAGCCCCTTCGTTATCAGGGCGCTCGACTGGGACAGCATGATATGGAGCGGCGGTCGCTTCAACAAATCGTACTGGCAGTGAAGATGGTGTTTGAGGAGTGGCGCCATTAGCTGGAAGGAGCCTCTATCCCATTTATTGTGTGGACTGATCACCAGAACCTGGAGTACCTCTTCTCTGCCCAAAGATTGAATCCGTGGCAAGCCCGGTGGTGCCTGTTCTTCTCTCGATTCCACTTCACCCTATCCTACCGACCAGGGTCGAAGAACGTGAAGCCAGATGCCTTGTCCCGGCTACACGCCTCACCCGAGGAGGAGGGAGGTCCCAAGCCGGTGCTTCCGTCCAGTTGGGTGGTGGCCGCTACTCAGTTGGATATTGTTGGGGTTGTGGAGGAGGCTCTGCTTGGACCACCATGAGGAGGGACACGGCTGAATTTGTTGCAGCTTGCAACACCTGTGCTCGCACCAAAACGAGCAACTAACGCCCCAGTGGCCTCCTCCAACCCCCGGTTGTACCTCGTCGTCTCTGGTCCCACATCACATTGGACTTTGTGACAGGTGCGAAGGGAAGTCCTTTACTCTCTCCTCATTAGGTTCAATTTGAGATGGGTTTTCAGCTGGAGAATTCTCAAGATGAAGATGAAGGAAATAGCTTCTATTCCGTTTAACCTTTTATTAAGCATTGATGCCAAAGGGAGGTCCTTTACCCTACGCAGAGGATTAGGAGTTCCCCGAACAAAAAAAACATTAGTTTATATAATATCGTAACTCCTCCTCTACCTAATACACCAATAATGTGCGGCGACACCCTTTCGTCATATCTTATTTTATCCAATAACAAATTAAACATGTTATATAACCAGTTCCTACCCTATGCGCTTGGGGGCACTCTTGATCTACCAAATAAAATTGTTTGTGACTTATCCTCATGTGCCTGTTAATCAGACCATGTAATTTCTCTTAATTTCTCTTATTTTTTCTTATTTTCCCACTTGTTCGGTCAGCATGATCTATCTTATCCATTGTTATGAGTACAACTCTTGTAAACAATAGAGGGAGACATTCCTGATTTGACGGGGGATTCTAGATGTCTCCCTAGTTGATAGCATGGAGGACTCCTCCAAGGCCTCTCGCCCCCCCCCGACATTTCACTAAACCTTAGACTGTATTTAATTATTTAGATGAGGCTTCTGAATTTTTGGTTTTCTTTGGGCCTACACAGCTTCACAAACAGCTTACTTCCACATATTCCCCCCTTTGAGACCATTTGGTCTCACACTCCCTAGTTGATGTTTCACCCGGTGGAGTTATGACATTTAAATTTTATAATATATGAAAAATAAACATTGGTGGTGGATTAGTTTCATGCATAGTTTGTACTTTAACTGAGTTAATACTTCCTCTAATTAATATATATCTATATATATCCCATAAGAACCCGGACCCACTTTACCATAAAGGAAAATTATTAGGGATATAAAACAGACAAAATGGACTTCAAGGAACTCATTTCTGGAGCAATTTTTAAATTTTACCACTTGGATTGCAAAATCCTGTGATGTTACACATATGTCACATTGGGCTTTAGTGATACATGTATAGATCATGTGACCAACATAGAGAATGACATTCTTTTTCCAAAAAATCTAAAGATAAATTTGTGTTTTCCAATTTTTACTGTTTGTTTTAACTTAACCAATATGTATGGAGTCTGCTGACTATATTTATGAAGTCGGCATTGTTATAAAACCTTGAAAATCACTCTTTGGCAGCTGGAAAAAAGCTCCTGTGGCAGATTGTCAAATAAATGCTGGTAAAAAACAAGTGAAACTGAAAAGAAATCGCTTTACATAACAAAAATGCTACACACAATCAATGGTATTCAAACAACCCTCATCAATTATTTTGGAATAATTCAAGTATCCTGTAAATTTATGCTTCATAACAAGATTTGGCTTACTTCAGGGTAGAAAAATCAACATATTGACAAATAAGAAATATGAAAATTTAGTAATTTTAAAAATAATTATTTATTATTATTTAGTAAAATAAAAATAAATGAAAAAATACTAAAATAATGCAAATAAAGAGCAAGTTTTTTGTTTTTTTTTACAAGAAATTTATGGAGCTGCCGAAAACTATCAGAACCAAAACTAAAAAATGATACATAGCCAGCTCAAACACTAGCCATTACCATTCCAAATCTTTTCTAATGGACTATTGATGGTAATTTAGCCAAAGCCAAATGGTAAAGCCTGAAATTGTTTTTGTAAGCTGTGAAACAACGTCACATATCACATTTTTCACACAGAATGTCAGTTACATAGTAGGCTTAACGCCCCCGCTTTTCACATCTCACAGGCCAGTGGGCAAACCAAACTGGTCTGTGCGAACATCACTTGGACCCCAACATGGATTCTCTTGGTGTGTTAGATAAAACCCTTGCTGGGGGGTGGGAGTGGGGTGGCAGTGGCTGTGGAGATGAGGCATCAAGCAGTGGACAACCCATTTCTGCATTCACAAAATTCAGGCCCGGAGCAACCTCTACCTGAAACTTTTGCTGTTTCAGTGGCTTTTGGAAACCAAGCAATCCACAGACCATCCATGCATAACGAGACCCGATATGATGGTTTGCCACAGGTGGTACCTCTAACCCTTCTGGCAAACCATCATATTGGCTCTTGTTAATGCATATGCACCTATGTGATCTCATGTGATACTTGTACCTTGCAACATATGCACCAAGGAGGTCTATTGTTTTGTTTTGCTGTCTGGGGTTAATGTTTATTTGGGGCACATCATTGATTCACTCCCATCAGAGTCATTATTTCCATGTCATAATTTTAGAGTATAGTCAGGATCATCTCTGTCATCTTCAGTGTCATCTTCACATGCATAAATGCATCATCTCCATCTCTGTGCTGGTCTTCACTGCTGATAGTATAATCTGGATCTTTGGTGTCCTCATCAGATTCATCCTCAAAGCCCTCAAACTCACTATCATCTCCAGGGATGATGGCGAAGCACATCCTGAGCACTGTATTGGGCTTTGCGATTCATACTAAAAGAGTAAGTTAGAATTACCGATAAAAGTGGTCAATAAAGTCAATAAATACAAATAATTCAGGAATCTATCAAATAAATACTCTGAATTGATTCTCTGAAGAAAAGAATGATCAAAATACTTGAATTATTAATGGTAATTTAGCTTTTCATCACTAATATTCAAATAATGTGACATATGTGTCACATAATTTATTAATTGGCTATTTTACTTTCCAAGACCCGATGTAACGTAAATGTCACAACGAAAATTACTTAACTGCTATTTTGTTATTTTTAAAAGTTATGGATTATAAATAGCTTCACTGAATTCCAGGACATCTAATTGAAATAATAAAAGGGTTGAATTGATTGTTGCATACCTTTATACATAAAAAACAACACTTCTTGAGGAGTCAATTCTGCAGTCAGTGTGCAGCAAGGAGACAACCATTTTCTATAGATAATAGCTAGAAGGTTTTTTTCACAGCTTACCACCAGATGGCGCCTAAAGCGCTCAGTATATGTCACTTTGGGACTTGATGAGTTAATATAAAAACTAAAGTGTACTGAGGAACTTTGACAGGCATTTAAAGTGTTTGTAACACATATGTCACAGTGGGGTTCTTATGGGATATATATATCAAAAAGTAAATATCAAAAGGTTACTGTATTTCGTGATTATCTGATTTGATTTGCTATAATTATACAAAGATTATATAAAAAGAATTGGATTATACTTGTAATGTCTTCTTCCTCTTCTTAGGAGCACATGACCTGAGGAGCCTCAGGAGAGGTTACTAGTACTTCACTCAGGCGTCTCCTACCTTCTTCGCCCTTTTCCTTAATCTATTTATGTGTTTGGTTTATCTATCCTCAGGGCTTTTAGTCAGTTAGGGCTTTATTATGTCCCCTTTGTGTTGTTCTTTTCTTCGTGTACTGTAGTCAGTATATCGTCGCTGTTGGGTGATAAGCTTGTATCTCCAAAACCGTTACTTTTCAGGAAATGAAAAAAACTTTATATTTTCAAAACGAATAAACACAGCGTTGTGAAAGTTTGTATGTTTTCTACATACGAGGTCAGATACTCACATGTGTCAATACAGAATTATTATTTTATCAGAAATCAAGTAAAATGGAGTTATGAGTTTTGTGACACTCGAATGTGGAGATACATGTTTTTTTCTGCCATTGATTAGAATGGCTGTATCTGCGAGTGAATGAATGCACAGTGGCTGTGAGTCTATTATCAAGTGCAGTTAATAGGCTACTCACACATCTGTAAGCCAGTTAGCAGAAAAATGTCAGTCTATCCAGTGATTAAACATCCATGTGTTTTGTAAAATAAATACAATTAGGAGACAAGCCCCTAGTTCACTGCATTAACAAGCTAAAATAAAAAGATGCCGTTCTGCCGAGACAAGCGAGTTACCTAACTAGGCACTCGTCTCCGAAAAAAAAAAAAAAAATTTTAAACACATAGGCTACTGATGATGTTTAATCACTGGATTGACTCTCTGCACCGAACAACAAGACACTGGAAGATTAAATTTCTTTCAACAAACTTTTGCTATACAGTAGATAGGCTACAGATGTGTGGGTATTACTGTGCACTCGATGATAAGACTCACACGGTAGGCTACACAAGTTGTTAGCTCAAGTCCGCTATGAATAGGTTTTTGAAGAGGTGAAGCCTATGACTAAACAACGATTGCTAGGCTGTCCTTACTCCAACCTACCGTGATGTGCCAGCTCCTCTCTCCGCTCATTTGTGAATAAAGATGTGTCTGACTAGTTCTTGCTTCGCTTGTCCTCCCCGATTGTGTCTCGACTACGCTAATAAACACACAATCCACGTACATTGACTTGTCGTAGGAATAGTTAAACCGATACTAGCCTACCAGCTGACCTTAAGTACACACACAGAATCAAACATCTTTACCTAGGATTAATAACTCAGATCAATGGCTAGGCTAGGCCCACCATGATTTGTTATGTTGTATGATAAAGGCTATTCAGTTTAATTCACTTGCTAAATGGTTTAGCTCTAGTCAAACAACAATCAAACATTATGTTACTGGCAATCATGCAGTCAAAGATAGCCTGCAATATAATGTGTTTTATCACAATCTAACATAGTGTGCACTTGTTAGTTATTTTATTACATAGCTGGACACAGACAATGTTTTTTGAAAACATGTATTTAAGAATTCATAGTGGCACTCCACCAGCCATTAAAAGATCAGGTGTAATGTTAGTAGTAGATGAGATCCGATGAACTCGCGCAACTTGCAACAAAGCTTTCCTCAGATTAAAAGTAGCTCCCGCACTTCGTCCGAATGAGGCGGGATGGACATAGGTTTTTGCCGACAAGTTGAACAGCTAATGGAGATACGGGTTTTAATCAAGCTATTTTGAATACTTTCTATTGGTCAAATCGCAGACCCGCAGACAGACGTAAAGGATGAAAAATAGTAGTGATTTATGGAAAAAAATAAAATTTGAAAGAAATGGAGATACAAGGTTTTCACCCGACAGCGACGATATGTGATATGTGTGATCACGCGTACAGGGGATACTCCACTTACTCTTCATCTTCCTCCAACAGTCCTGGCATGAAATACTTCTCCCAATCTATCCGATTACACCATTCGTCTCTAAATTTAATTCTTACGCATTTCCATCCTGCTCCTGCCTTCACTCCCCATTCGCATAAAGTATTTCCGTATGGACAGTTCAGCGGCTCTCCTTTCTCATTGCATTTTTCCCCATGTTCATTCGTGTAAGACCCATCTCCCATCTGGAATACCTGGTGAATGGAGGGTTCCCATACAGCGCGTCTCCAAGGTATTCCTAAGACCATTTGGTGGACTGCCCCAGCCTGTTTCATCAATACTTCTTTGCTTTCAATGGGATCACCTGATGGATTGTTTTCCTCGCCTTCTGATAAATTTATGAGTTCAACCACCTCATATCCCACCGGTGTTTCCACAACTTCTTCCTTCTGGATCATCATTCCTGCTTCCCCCATTCTTGCTCCCAGCCACTTAGACATCATAGCTTTAATACATGGCAAGATTACTCTGCATCCACAGAAGGCTATCCCAACTACTATAACTACAGGCATCAGAGTCCCCAGCCATCCCATTGCGGAGGATCCAGCACTTGCCGATGGTCCAAATGCCTCTTTAATGTTCCCTAAGGCGTGTATTACGCTAGTCAGATTATCCGTAATGTCAGGGACCAAGGTATTGGAGTGGCCAATATTACCTGATAGGGTCCTGTTTGTCTGGGTTGCTTCCACTTTCTTTTAAACTTCTTCACATAGACCCACTCCCCTGGATTCACCAATAGCTCTGGGTCTTCAACCGCTGGCCCCTGGGCCTCTTTCGCCTGAGAATAGACAGACCTCACAGCCTGGGTTAGTCTCTTCAGGTACTTATGGAGTTCTTCTTCTAGTGCTTCCAGGCCTATTGCCCTACTTTCCAGTCTTATTGTGGGGATTGGCATTACTTTTCCTGTTACCATCTCATGGGGTGTAAAATGGGTAAATCTATTCCGACTATTTCTCCTGGCCACGAGTGCTAATGGTAGACCTTGTACCGAACTCATCCCTGTCTGCCTACATATTTTCTGTAATTTCATTTTTAGTGTTCCATTGCATCTCTCTACTAGACCCACTGCCTGAGGATGGTACAAACATTAAAATTTCTGCTGTATACCTGTCATTTTACAAACATCTGCTATCATGTCAGACATAAAATGTGAACCATTGTCGCTGCTCAGGGTCTGACAGACCCCAAATCTGGGGAAATTTCCCTTTAGCTACAGTTTTAGAATCCACATGCGCAGTGGGGAAAGCTTCTACCCATCTTGAAAATCTATAAATCATTACTAGACAATATCTTTTGCCTTCCACACGATCGATCATATCTACGTAGTCCATTACCAAATGGGTAAATGGACCCACCGCAGTGTTAATTTTGGCAGTGTTTTAAACTGACTTTTTTGTTTTAGTCATGTGAGAAAAGTGCAAGTGAGTTTTAATCACATTTAGTCAATTTTATCTTTCATAGTTTTAGTTTATTTTAGTTGACAAAAAACTATCTGGACATTTCATCTCCTTTTAGTCATCAATAGCTATGGACATAGGGTCTATTTTTAGTCCACAAAACTTCTGTGGACATCTTAGTCTAGTTTTAGTCAACAACAAATATGGACATGTTGTTCTAATTTTAGTCAACAAAAACTGGGCATTTTTGTCTCGTTTTGGACAACAAAGAATCTAAAAAACCTAAACATTTTTGTTGACAAAAACTCAAGTCTAATTTTCGTCAGATGTGAAAGCAGGCTGTTCAAATTGGACACAAAATGGTAGAAGGTTGTAGGCAGGTTGTATGATCAGGTACACTAATTTTCAGTGAAGGGGGATACTGGGTGCCCCTTGTGCCCACCAAATGGTAAATATTATATTACATTATATTATATTTGATGTTTTCCTATAATATTTGTCCATGCATTTAAACCCAAATTATCTTTATTTATTACACTGCTTACTCATTGAACTAGTAAATTAAGGTCATTTGGATGTAAATGTTCAAAGGTTTAGCTCCCATTGAGAAAGTCCACACCATTACAGGCTAAGGGATAGGGATAACTATTTTCTCTGTCTTGAGGGATAACGTAATACATATGCAGAAATATTTATTCAACTGTCCAACACTATATTTGAGATTTTATAGATTTCATGATATCCCCCTTTAAGTTGTAGGCTAATGCTGAGTGGCTAGTTGATGCAGCACCTGTTTTATTAATAATAAGTTGAGACAAGTAACATTATTTCTTTGGCATATTTGTATTGATTTATTGAATCCACCAAAAATGCCACACATCAGAATAAAATTTAAAAAAAATAAAAACCTGAAACATAAATCAATGAATAAATCAATGGCCTTGCAATGCCAACCACACCCAGTGCTCACACAAGTAAATTCCCCCATCACCAGTTCCATTCATTACCATTACTTCAGTGATTAATTTTAAGGAAAGCACTCCTTTCCAGGGTGAGACTTGCCCTGTTTCGGTGGCCACAGGTAAGGCCACCTGTGGCATAGTGTTGTCACGATACCAAAATTTTGACTTCGATACCGATACCAGGTTTAGTATCATGATACTCGATACTGAAACGGTACTTGAAACTGAAACGATACTGATTCGATACTCGGTACCTCTACTGAAATGACCTTAACCCTATTTACTTTGGCCCTTCAGAGGCAATTTCCTCCTCGTTTCTACTAGTTTTATTTAAATGTCAATATCTAAATAAATATTCCCTGCACATCCATGGTTTTAAGTTCGAACTGAAGAAGAAGCTGTATCATTCAGAAATTTGCTACAGAATACATTTATTTCAGAATAGTCACATACAGTACAGTGTTTCCCCTAGATTTTTTTTCAGGCCGGGTGGTAGGCCCCTCGAAACTACCAGTGTTGTTGCGCGTACACGGTGTCATCAAACGCGCATGCGGGGCCGAGGTAGTATCATCGCGCAGGTCGGGGTTACGGAGAGTCGTCGCACACATGGGGAGGGTGTTGGTAACAAAGTGGTACATTTCTCCATTCTGAGCTAAAATAACATTTGCTCACAAAGTAAATAAATATTAGTTATTTATAATATTAATAAACTTAAAACAGAACTTATATACAATAAACCCCCCTTAGCTTCACAAATGATATTCAGAACTATACAACTTAAACCCAGGACAAGGAGTTTGTTTCTACCGGTTTTTGAGGACTGTTTCTGGATCAGCTATCTTTGCAGCACTGTAGAGCTGCTTTTGAGACTCCTCCATAGTGCTGATCCATAATTAGTCCTTAAAAACATGCAGAATCAAACTCCTGCCTCTGCAGTATTAGCTTTTACTCTACACTAAAATGTAAGAGTTCTGGTCAGATAGCGAAACGGACGAAAGTGCGCCATTTTGCGTAGAGGCGGAAACTATAATTACACCCTCATAATATCTGCGCTGCCACTGAAAAGGCCTAACGGGAAACCGAAGCTGTTTTGGCAAGGGTTTTTCCAGATGCTATTTTGATCATTCCAGCATTCTGCGGTAAGGGAAATATTGCAGCTACATAAAAGAAAAAGAAAAAAAAGATTATATTAAAAAAAAGAATAATATAATTTTTTTTTTTAAAGTACCGAACGTCGGAAAATTCTAATACCGAACCGTTTTTTTTTTTTAAGTATCGAAAAAGTACCGAAGTTTCGGTGTACCGTGCAACACTACTGTGGCACTAAAAACCCGCTCTGCAAAGACCTGGGATGCAGGCATTGCTAACAGGTCCAGGGCAAGAGGATTTAGATGAGGATAAATAGTTGAACTCTGCTTATATCCTACAAGAGTTGTCGTTTCGTTTTTAAAGTAGTAAGTTAATTTATAATTTCAGAGAAATATGAATAGGCTACTATAATTGGGACGTGAACTACTACCACTAGGGGACGACCGTGGATAGGGTAAGCATAATTGACAAGGAGTAATAATGAACGCAAATCCATAGTTTTCTTCTTCCAGGACATGACATTCTGCAGAAATATAGCCCAGCTATAATTACAAAATGAGCTGGAATTCTTAGAGCAAGCTGCAAGTATTTGACGTGGCTTTTTACATGTTTAGATTCCTACGCTTTTCTTATCAACTCATAGGCTACGGCTAAACGTCCCATTGCACAACAGTAGGTCTATAGCCTACATAGCTACAGTATTTGCTGATGTGTCCTGATGGAGATATTGCATTTATGCCACAACATGAAGTTAAATTATTCACTTATATAATGTAGGCCTACTCACATTCTCAGTTTGTGCAGAACAATACATAGATTCTTTATTTAGGTTTAATTTTTCATTTGGCTTATAAGGCCTAAATGCGGCGTAAATTTCTGCATAACACAGGTTACTTTATAAGTCACATGCACACAGCAGCAATTCGTGCAACATTGTTTTGGGGTAAAAACTCTGTCTGCCTAGGATAGAAACATGTGCCTTGTTCGCCCAAACTTCTTGTGGCAACAAATAGTCATATAGAAATATATCAAAAAATAGAAATGTTTTGACATTTTAAGTGAAACATTACATGCAGTGAAAGTGCGTCTACGTAGACCGTATTTCGCGTGCCAAAGCAATGACTTTTGAGAAATGCATCCACATTAATCAATTTCCACATTGTCTTTGAATTTGCAACTGATATGAAACTTATGAAATAAAATGTGTTATATATGGAATGTCTACGTTGTAGACGCATTTTAGCCGGGCTAAAAAAAAAGCTAAAAGATATCTTAGATGCTTATATCTGATTTAGCGGCTCCTTGGATGATCTAATAAACGTCTAGTGCCCAGTGGGGATTATGATACAAGCTATGGTAAAAGGCATAACAGTGTGGTAAACATTTAAATGTTGGCTACGAGTTGGTAAGAAAAGTGAAGGTAGTCCTATCTAAGCATATAAAAAGCCATGTGGAATACTTGCAATTTGCTTGAAGAATTCCAGCTCATTTTGTAATTATAGCTGGGCTATATTTCTACGGAATGTGATGTTGCACCTGGAATAAGAAAACTATGGGTTTGCGTTCATTATTACTCCTTGTCAGTTACGCTTACCCTATCCACGGTCGCCCCCTAGTGGTAGTAGTTCACGTCCCAATTATAGTAGGCCCTATATTTCCCTGAAATTATAAATTAATTGTCGTTTTGAAATATATAAATTGTTTCAACTCTGTCACATTTGGTCTTCCATATATAATCAGTATCTTATCTCAAAATCCATTTATAATGCGTTGAGTGAAACAGATGGGATACTGTGCAAAAAAAAGTTCAAATGCAAACTGAAATGTAGGCCTATTGAACATTGTTAGTGATGTTGACTAGACAATAAACAATGACGTACAAAATACTTCACAAAACAATTAATAAATACGCCAAATACAAGATTTAGAACACTGCCCTAAACTCTGGCCATCGGCTTGGGGAATCAGGGTAAAAGCAGACTCACCTCCACATCAGGGAACTTTACCATGTCATATCAGATAATATCTAACAAAACCAAATGTTGGCTTTATAGATCCTTATTCCTTATTCCGATATGAATCCAATCATTTGCGCTATGCTACAGTACAGTCTAAAGCCGGTGTCACTATATAAACATTAAACATACAAATATTGCATGGCCAGCAGATATTCTGACAATGTCGCGCCCAGAGTTAGGCCTAATAGAAATAGATATTGCCCCCCCTCCCCAAGGTAATTTATGCCAAAAATTACCTTGGCATAAATATAAATATCTGCGTGATGTAACTTTAGGTGCCTCTGTAGCGGGTGTAGTTCGGCTAGTTCGCTAGTAAGCACAGTGAGGTGCAGTAAAGCGAAGGCCTTGTAGCAGGTTACCGTGACAACACTCTCTTACGACGTTACCCTTAGCTATCGGCGATGTCGTCTTTAGCTGATTGGTAATGCGTTCGCTTACGAGTGAGAGGAGCGGGGTTCAAATCTCACCTTGGACTTCTGAGTAAGCTTCTCTCTTTCTATACGGTTACACCTCTTCAGATTCGTGGTGTTTTTCCCCATCTGGTTTATCACCGCATATACTGTATCTTCTCCCGCTACAACAACAGTACATTCGGGTTTTGGTTCCTTCTCATTGTATATGAGGTGAGTCCATATACCCATCCTTTTCTTCCTTCCAACTTTTTGACATACTAGTGTAAGTTTATGTTAGTATTACCTGTCACCCCCTCACGTTAGTTGCTTTGCTTTTTTGAAGTTCGCGCGAATAACAGGCAGGTAGGCAGAAAGAGGAGTTTAAATTAATACAATCAATTGGCGTCACCTCTCTCTTTTGAGGTCTAATAAATATTAGATTTCGTTACTGTTTTTATTTAGAAATATACATTTTCATCTATTTTTACTTCAACGATAACATAAACAGATTTGGTCACGTTTTTATTTTGAAATATATGTTTTAATCTTGTTCTTTTCCGTCAATGATGAAAAGAAGCAGATTTAGTCACAGTTTTTATATTCTAATATCCTTTTTCGTAATATCTTTATTTGTCAACAATATTAGGAAGGGATTTAGTCACAGTTTTTATTCTCTAAAATCAATTTCCTTATATAACATGACTAACCATTGACTAACATGTTTTTCGGGTTGACAAAATTAACACTGACCCACCGGTGATGGCATAGAGCCTGGTGTAGTCGGTATCCCTTTCTTTATGTTTACTTACTGATAAATTTTACATCTTGATATCATGCTAGTAACATGTTCTGTTAGTTTTGGGATAAACTAATGTTTCTGTTTTTCTCTCATCATCTCCCCCCTTGCAGAGTGGCCAACACCATGGGCCGCTCTGCAAATGACTTATATTAGTGCGCTTGGTGCGATTGCTTTCCCTGTACATAATTGCTGCCATATCCCTGTAGACCTATCTAACCCACATCCTCTATTTTCCCATTCCACCTTTTCTGACACTGTAGAAGCCTCTTGTGCCTCTATTAGGTCTTGCAATGCCACCTCCTCTGCATTTAAAAGAACCTGTTGATCTGCTGTAGGCCAGTACTCCAACTCATCTGCTGCTAGTTTAGCAGCTTTATCTGCATAATCGTTTCCTGCTGACACAGGATCTGTTCCGCCTGTATGTGTTGCATCTTGCCCATATCCCCCCAAAACCCCACATGCATATGCTGAGTCACAGTAGATATTAACGGTTTGTCCAGCACCCCTTCTACAGGCTCTTGCTTGGGCTACCAGTTCTGCTCGTTAGGTGCTTGTCCCTGGGCTTAGAGCCGATTCTTTGATCATTTGATATGTCCATGGCCCTTTTTGTCATACTATAGCATATCCGGCTCTCCTTTTTCCTGTGCGAGGATCAATGGATGATGAACCGTCCACAAAGAACATGTGGTGCGGAGCCATCAGTGGTTCATGGTGCAGGTCTTCTCTTGCTCTTGCTTCTGCTTCCACCACTCTTTCACATTCATGTGGTTCTTCTGGAGTCATCATTAATTCCGCTGGGTTCACTGCTTTGCATCTGACAATAGTCAATCCTGGCTGTGTGAGCAGAATCTCATATCCTGATACTCTCCGGTGAGTTAGGGACGATTTCCCTCTACTGAGTAGTGCTTCTACTGCATGTGACACATACAGGGTGACTTCATGCCCTGCCGTTATTGGCGTTGCCTTCTCTACCGCAAAGGCGGCTGCTGCCAGTCCTTTTTCACATGTGTGGAGTCCTCTTTCTACTGCATCTAGTCTCGTACTGTAATAGGCTGCTTTATTTAGGCACAAATCTCTTAGTGGCCATGCCATTTCTGCATAGTCACAAATCCATTGCCTGCAGTATCCTGTCATTCCTATGAATCTCTGCATTTCTTTCACCGTTCTCGGTCTGGGCACCTTCGTGATTGCTTCAATTCGTTCTGCAGAAATACGTTTGCTCCCTTTCTTAAGAGTATGACCCAGGTACTGCACTTGTTCTTGGCAAAACTGTAACATTGACTTGGATACTTTGTGGCCTTTTAGTGCCAGTTCTTGTAACAACCTCTTACTGTCCTCTTTGCATGCAGTCATACTTGGGCCGCATAGGAGAAGGTCGTCCACGTACTGGATGAGAGTGCTTCCCCCTTTGGCGCAAAGTCCGCTAGGTCATTTCTGACCATTCAATTGAACAGGCTAGGGGATTGTTTGTGAATGCAAACAAATACTGGGACTCAGGGTGCACTGGAATTGAGAAAAACACTAAACATAGGTCTATAACTGTGTAGTGGGTTGTATCACTTGGGATGTTAGTTAATATGGTTGAGGGATCGGGTACAATTGGGTAGTCTGCAATTACTTAGTCATTGAGTGGTCTGAGGTCTTGTACCATTTTCCATTTTCCTACCATTTTCTTAACTGGTAAGATTGGTGTGTTGTATGGGTTGGTTGTAGGGTATATCACCCAGCTTTCAGAAGGTCTTGTATATAGTCTAATTCCTTCCTCTGCATCCTTATTCAGGGGGTATTGACGGACTCGGGGTCCCATCATGCCTGGTTTCAGTTGTATCTTCACCTGTCCAGTTGAATGCATGAGGCCGATGTCATGCCCCCCTTCTACCCAGAGTTCTTTTGGGACATCCTGTAGGTACTCTTCTTGTTCTTCTGTGAGTGTAATTATTGCTTCCACTTCCAGTCTGTGTTTCCCCATGCATACTGGAGTCTTTAGGTCCACTGATAAGAACCAATCTGTGGGGCAGACACCATTCAAAAATCCGGGTATGTTAGTAGGGAGGTACTGCTGCTGCATCATTCTTTTTACCATCGGTCCAATGTTTTTTGCTACAAATCCTGGGTTGACACCCAACGTTACATGGGGAGTTGCTGTGTCCCCCATCATGTACCATTGCTCTGTTGGTAAATTCTTCTCTCCCAGTGCTATCATAGCCCCGACCCCTTCTTTTCCTATGTAGATGCCTCTTGCATGTGTCACTCCCTGTTTTCCATCTATCTCCTTGAAGTCCTGAGCGTACTCTTCATCTTCTCCCATCGGGTCGAAGAATAAGGTCATGTGGAGCTGATCCCTCATTTCTGTCTTACTGATACTTTCTTTCAGTACCGGGCATGTCTTGTCCATCGCTTCCCAATATTCATTCAAATTGTTTTCTTGTGGTGTAACTGTCCCCAATAGACTACTGGGCCATCCTGTTCCTTGTTTAACATGTCCATCACATATTGTCCAGATGATCCAGAAAAGTGCAAATCAGCCCTTGAGGCGTGCATGAAATGGTGGCATTCAATTTGCACAGCAGATCCCTTCCTAGCAAGTTTACGGGTACGTTAGGGGTATATACACTACTCACAAAAAGTTAGGGATATTCGGCTTTCGGGTGAAATTTCAGGATGAACCTAAAATGCACTATAACCTTTACAGGTGAAATTAATTTGACCTTCTCTAAACTTTTGAATGCACATGTCCAACTATTCAATGTTTCAGTACTTTTTGCACAACTTGCTGTTCTCTAACAAGGAGCTGAACGGCAAAATTCACAACAGGTGTTTGATCCATGAATCGACCAATACATTTCCTGGTTCAATTAGAATTGGTATTTAAACAGTCCTCTTCATCATGCTGTTCACATTTTGACATCATGAGACCAAGACGACACCTAACAATTGATCAACAGTACCTCGCCATTGCGAGGCTTCAAACAGGATGTTCTCAGAGGGAAGTGGCCACTGAGCTTAGAGTGTCACAGAGTGTCATCAGCAGGTTGCAACAGAGATACAGAGAGACTGGAAGAGTCACAGAAAGGCATAGAAGTGGACGTCCTTTGGCCACATCCCACACTGATGACCGCTTCATTGTGAACAGTGCCCTGCGGAACCGGATGATGAATGCCACTCAACTCCAGGCACATTTAAGGGAGGTGAGAGGCACCCAAGTGTCACGTCAGACCATTCAAAACCGTTTACATCAGCGTGGTCTGCGTGCTAGACGACCTGCAAGGGTACCTGACCACACCACCAGGCACAGGCGTCATCGTCTTGCATGGGCCAGGGAGCATTTACGCTGGACGAGGGACCAGTGGGCCTCAGTGCTGTTCTCTGATGAAAGTCGATTCACGTTGAGCAGAAATGATGGCCGCCAAAGATGTTGGGGACGTCAAGGAGAGCGCTATGCATCAGCCACTTTTGTCACCAGACGACCCTTTGGTGGTGGCGGTGTTACAGTGTGGGCAGGTGTGTCTAGTCAATACAGAACTGCCCTACACTTTGTGAATGGTACAGTGACAAGCCCATACTACCTGAATAACATCATTAATCCAGTCATTGTGCCCCTGCATGAACAACACAGGCCTAATTTCATCTTCATGGACGACAATGCTCCAGCTCATCGAGGTCGCATCATTAGGGAAAGGCTGCTGGAGACTGGGGTACCTCAAATGGAGTGCCCTGCACTTTCTCCAGACCTGAATCCCATAGAAAACCTATGGGATCAGCTGACTCACCGTGTAGAGGCTCGTAACTCTGTACCCCAGAACCTCAATGACCTGAGGGCCGCCCTTCAAGGAGAGTGGGATGCCATGCCTCAGCAGACAATAAGTCGACTTGTGAACAGCATGAGACGTCGTTGTCAAGCTGTAATTGATGCTCAAGGGCACATGACAAGTTATTGAGACATTGACATTTTTGTTGTGGTATACCCACCACTGTTGTTGGCTTTTGTTTCAATAAATTGTTTGAGATGAGGAAATCACCATTGCATGCTTCTACTTAAATGCCCTACTTTCATGATACGTATAATATCACTGTAGCGTGAACTTACATTTTCCATAAATTTCACCCGAAAGCCAAATATCCCTAACTTTTTGTGAGTAGTGTAGGTGTCTTGCTGCAATTTGTTGCTCCCCCACTATCAGTTTTTGCTCTTCGGTGAATGGAACAGTTTGTGTTATCCCTGAAAATCCTTTTGCTTTAATATGATGTGTTGTAAGTGGCAAGTGTGCTCCATCCAGACCAATACAGGAGTGGGTCGCTCTAGTATCTATTAAAAAGTTGCATGTTTTCCCTCCTATGAGAATATCAATTTGTGGTTCATTTTTGCTGTGGCGTCATTGCTATCTGGTTCTCGGGTCCTTGATGTGACGGCATTATCTGGGGCCACCCCCCAGGGTTTGCTCCTTAGTTCATGCAGCCTCTTGATTGGAATCCTCCCCTTCCTCTGCCTCTTCTCTGACCTGTCCAACAGTCTCTGGCCCAGTGTCCCATCCTCCCGCATTTCCAGCAGTCTCCTTTCTGCTTCCACTGGCCCTGGTTTGTCCATGGGGACACTGGCCCTTGGGAATTTGGTCCTGCCTATTCGATGGATGGGCCCTGTCCTCCTTGGACTTGGGGTGAGGGTGGGGGTACCTGTATCTGCTGGGTTATCACTGCTGCTTGAATTCCCTGTTCTTCTTTCTCCTTTTTGGCTATCTGGAGAAGTAACAGCTTCTTCTTCAGAGATTTATTCTGCCCTTCTGAGTTTTTCACATTTTCCCTGTGCAGCCTCACGTGGTGGACAAGATGGGCTCTTTGTTTATCCCAATTCTCCTGGGGAAGCCCCACAACCTTGTTTAGGGCCTTTTTCACTGGAAAGGGCAATGCTTTACATGACATATGAAAGAACATTGTCAACGTTCCTGGCGATGCATCAAATGGCTCTCCCATATTTGTGTTCCATGCCTCTCCTTCTTTTAGTTCTGCACTCGTTATTTCTGCAAGGTTTGCTTTATGTGGAAACAACTCTCCGAAAGCAGCCCAAACACCTGGTCTGTATCTGTTGAATGATTCTCCATCTATCCTGTGGGTATCCACAGCTCCTTTTAGGCCTGCTAGCTCCATTATTTCCCTGACCTAGTGCCCCACACATTTTGCTAGAAGCTGCTTAACATCCCCCATGCACAGGGGCAGGTGGGTAGTTCTCATCTCTACCTTCGCTATCCATGGGCCTGCTCCCTCTGTTATTCTTGGTAAATCGTTAACCATGTTCTCCAGGTCCATTGACGGCTATAGGGTGTACTTAGTGAGTGGCTGTTGTCTCCCTGGTTGGGGTATGACTTGCAATGTGGCCAGGAAGGTTTCTTCTTCATCCTCTTCCTCTCTTTCTTCCCCTGGGGTGTATCGATCAGGTGCTCTTCTTCTTCTGCTGCTCCTCCTGAGGATTTTGCTGGCACTTTTCTGGATATCGTAGACCTGCTTTAATTCTTGGACTCGTTGCTGCGAATACCCTCCTTCATGCAGGAATACTTGTTCTGCTTTTTTCACCTCCCTTCGGGTTTGTTTCAGCATTTCCTTTGTCGCTTTCTTCTTCCTTGTTGTACTGTCATCTGAGTCTTCACTATCAGAGGAGCTTGATTCATCTCTGGGAAGGGCAGGTGACCTTAGTTTCACTTTCCCTTTGATGTCATATTCTCCTCTCCTTGGGTCTCTTCCAGCTCTTCTTGATTATCCTTTCGGTTTCGTTTCTTCTTCCCACATCTCAACACCTCCCTCTGCTTCTTCCCTTCTTCAATTGCCTGTTGATATCCGGTGACACATCCTAGCTTGCGGCTCCCTTCAGATTCACGTGCCCCTGGCGACTTGACTGTCTCTTTCTTGCAACTTGTCATTCCCTGCTTGTCTGGGCTGCCATGAGGTGTCTGGAGGCGTGGGCATGGTGTGCTATTTGCGGGATTTACCTTGTTTCCTCGGCTGTCACTCCGGGCTGTCTCTGGTTCTCCTTCCTCTGGGCATGCTGCTGTAACTTTTGATCTTATTAAAACGGTTTCCAAATTCCCTTGTACTTACAGGGTCCCTTTCACTTTCACCAACTCTGGCCTCATCCTCACAGTAGTCTCAGGCTGAGATCCTCTTGTTTCCCAATGTTGTTCAATAGGGGATACAGACCTGCAGCCTTAATGGCTCCATTCGCCGGCCGCCGTTCGTCTAGTGGTCGCTCTGATGACGCTGGTTGGGGGTCCGCCTCCAGCTGGTGCTCCTCCTTCCTCTCCACAGACGTTCTCCATCTGAAAGACTCATCTTTCCATTGATTTAGATGTACTCTGTGAGTTCTCAACTTTCCATTCTGGCCCAACTTGCCCTTACTCTCCTTTCTACACAAAATAGTTTCCACTGATTGCAGGTATTGAAGCCCAAAAGTGCCTTCCTCGGGCCATACCAAGGGATCACCTCTTGTCCACCTTTTCCATTTTTCCATGGTATGCCCATAGTCTGTTTGAAATAACTCGCCCATGCAAGGTTATTCTCGTTAACTGAAACTGAAACTAAAATAAAATTTAATAATATAAAAACTATGTTAAAAGTTTAAAGTTACTTTAAAAACTAAAACGAAACTAAAACTGTAACTTTTGCAATAAAATGATGTTTCTTAATGTGAAAACAACATTCAAAGAAGCATAGCATTTGCGCAATAGTTTTGCCAAACATTAACTTAGCCATTGGTACCAAGCTGGAATTGAACCACTGACCACACACATGGAAAACCTAGATTGTATCCACTAGGCCAAAGTAGGTTAACAGAAATGCCAAGGCCAAATAAGACTTTTGTGTTGTGGTTTCAGATTGTGTTGGCATACTGACTTAATAAATCAAACAGTTAACAGGTAATATTGTGAAATTTCTTTGCTTTTGCAATAAAAATAACTTGTTTTATGAACATTAAAAGAACATTCTTAGCATGATGTGCACATTGTGTGCCTCAAAAAAAATGTTGGGAACAGGTGGGGATCGAACCACCAATCTACTACACGGCAGTCTAATGCCTTTACCACTAAGCTACAGCAACTTTCACAGTTGGTATGGTAGGTAGACGGCCTGTTAAGCATAGATAGTGTACTTGGCGGATGGCATACCTGCCATCCCAACATTTGTATTTCTATAGCGCTACCACGCAGATTGATTGGGTTAAAACTGCAGGGCTCAAGTCTTGATATAACTCACAATCAACCCACCAAGGTTCAGAACTTTATATCAAACGATTTCAGAATTACTAGCATTTTTGTGATAAGCCACGCCTAATGCAAAATTAATTGGCTTCTCATTCGGCCATTTTTTGACATTGGCCTTAAAAAAGTAATGCATGTATGAAGGGATGTGAGGTGAGTCCCTCAAACTGGTTTGGTGCAAATTGGTCTAATTCTGTAGGAGGAGGAGCATTTTAAGTGTTTTACAAAAAATGCTAATTAGCAGAAAATCGAAGATGGCAGACTATATGGTTTCATGAGGCAAATTTGTTGGGCATGAACAACGGGACATGTACACCACATTTTGTGACTCTAGATCAAACGGGGCCTATGCAGTTAATGATTTTTAGTGATTTTTTTTATATTTTCTTATATTTGGATCTGTATAGCGCCACCATGTAGGTCAATTGGATTGAAACTGCAGAGGTAAAATCCCGATATTACACAACACAAAGAAGTAATAAATGAGTACATTTAAGCCAAAATGTCTGCAAATTCAAGAGGGCGCCCACCAATTAGTAAAGACCTATGATCCAAATCCAGGTATTTGTCAATTCAATTCAATTCAATTTTATTTATATAGCGCTTTTCACAGATGACTGTCACAAAGACGCTTTACAGAACTGAAAGGGAAGGAAAGGGGAAATGCCAGCTCTAAGCCAGCTCTAAGCCCCCAGATAGCAGAGGTAAAAACTCTCTAGTAGGGAGAGAAAACCCTTAATCAGTGGCAAGAAAAAACTTCCCGATGGGAAGAAATCTCGAGAGGAACCCGGCTATTGGGGGGATGCCCATCCTCCACTGGCCTATGGGTTGATTATTTCATAGGGAGGTAGGTGGGGGGCGCCTAGCTGGTCTTCGGCTGGAGCTCCGGGCCAGGAGGGGGGCGGGGGGAGGGCTCTGGAAACTCAAGAAACTTGGGCTAGAGCTCCGGGCAGGTGCCCAGAGCAGGGAAGAGGAAAAAAAGAAAAAAAAAACAGTCACCACCAGACCATGACCGGTCCAGCTTAACACAGCACTACCAATAATGATCCAGTGACAGCACTGACCACTCAGTCCACCACAGACTCTATAGCTTATGCCAGCCAACCACTCCTGCCCCTCAACTATAGGACAGACTAAAAAGATGGGTTTTAAGCCTAGCTTTAAATAAACTGATAGTGTCTGCACCCCGAACATGAGCAGGCAATTTGTTCCATAGGAGAGGAGCACGATAGGAAAAGGCTCTACCACCTATGGTACTTTTAGCTATTCTAGGAATAACAAGGAGGCCTGCGCCCTGCGAACGGAGCGTTCGTGAGGGATTATAAGGGAAAGGTAAATCACTTAAATATAAGGGGGCAAGCCCATGTAAGGCTTTTAAGGTAAGTAACAGAATCTTACAGTCTAAATTTGACTGGCAACCAGTGAAGTGAAGCTAACACTGGGCTGATGTGTTCAAATCTCCTAGTTCTCGTGAGAATACGAGCTGCTGTATTTTGAATTAGCTGAAGCCCTTTCAGAGAGGAATTTGCACATCCAGACAAAAGAGCATTACAGTAATCTAATCTAGAAGTAACAAAAGCATGGACTAGCTTTTCAGCATCATGTAGGGACAGTATTTTTTGAATTTTTGAGATATTCCTCAAGTGATAGAAAGCAACCCTAGAGATGTCTTTAATGTGTGTATCAAATACGAGATCTGGATCAAACGTAACACCACGATCTTTAATGACAGCACTTGAAGTGATTGAAATTCCATCAATGTTACATCTCAGGGACTTTCGCCCCACTACCATTACCTCTGTCTTATCAGAGTTTAGCAAGAGAAAGTTATGGGTCATCCATTCCTTTATATCTATAAGACAAGCTTCCATCTTTGACAGCTGGACAACTTCATCAGGCTTGACTGATAGATACAGCTGGGTGTCATCTGCATAGCAGTGGAAGTTAATGCCATGTTTACAAATGATTTGTCCCAGGGGAAGCATGTATAGAGAGAAGAGCAAAGGCCCAAGGACAGATCCTTGTGGTACTCCATATCTAACCCTACACTTATAGGAGGAGTCATTGTTAAAATGTACAAATTGATATCGGTTTGATAAGTATGATCTAAACCAGGAATCAGCCAGTCCACGGAGGCCAACAATATTTTCAAGCCTATCCAGAAGGATGAGGTGATCAACTGTGTCAAATGCTGCACTTAAATCTAGAAGCATGAATACAGAGATGTAGCCACTGTCAGAAGCAAGGAGTAGGTCATTGAATACTTTGACTAGGGCTGTTTCAGTGCTATGAAAGGGTCGAAAACCAGATTGAAAAACTTCCAATATTTGATTAGGGTGCAAAAATTACTAAAGTTGTTTTGAAATGACCTTTTCTATTATTTTAGAGAGGAACGGAAGGTTCGAGATAGGCCTATAGTTAGACAAGTCGTTCATATCCAAGTTTGGATTCTTAAGAAGGGGTTTGATGACTGCAAGTTTGTGAGTCAGTGGTATATGTCCAGAGGCTAAAGAAGCATTGACAATATGCAACAGTGGTGTTCCAATCACTGGCAGTAGCTCCATCAGGAGCTTCGTTGGGATAGGGTCTAGAAGACAGGTAGAAGATTTTGAAGAATATACTATAGTATTAAATTCGGTGAGATCTATTGGAGCAAAGGAGTTCAGATAGGCCACCCGTCCATCTGAAGATTCTGCATCCAAGTGTTGAGTGGACGGAAGGGCAGACCCTGTATGAGGGGTGGTAGAAGAACTTTGAATCTTGTCCCTGATTTTTATAATTTTGTCATCAAAGAAATTCATAAAGTCATTGCTACTAAATGGAATTGAAACACAGGGATCAACATGATTCTTAGTCAGTCAGGCAACAGTGTTAAACAGGTGCATAGGATTGTTTCTATTTTCATCTATCAAAGTAGAGAAATATAAGGAACGCGCTGTGATAAGGGCATGTTTATAATAGAGAAGGCTGTCTTTCCAGGCATGGAGGAACACCTGCAATTTAGAGGAACGCCATTTGCGCTCAAGTTGGCGTGAAGCTTGTTTGAGAGCACGAGTATGGTCATTGTACCAGGGAGCTAGTTTCTTATTGCAGACTTTCCTCTTCTTAAGAGGTGCGATAGTATCCAGGGTTCTACTAAGTATGTTATTAATGTTGTCAGTCAGCTGATCAATTGAGTTTATGTCTGCATTTGTGTACGCATTTTGGCTGGAGCCAAGAAAATCCCCACAGTACACAAATGAGCCTGGGAGCTCATTAATAAAATCATTTGCAGATCTGGAGGAAAGCTTACGACTAAAGTAGAATGTAGTATCTGATGGCACATGACAGACTTGAGAAAAGTGAAAGGTAATTAAATAATGGTCTGATAACACAGTATTTTTAGGCATGACTGCTATGTTTGCTATTTCTGTATTATACATTAAGACCAGATCAAGAGTATGGTTATGAGAATGGGTGGACTGATGTATATGTTGATTAAAGCCAATGGGTTCAATGATTGACAAGAATGCTGATCTGAGAGGATCACCTTCACTATCCATGTGAATATTAAAATCACCTACAATTACTATTTTATCTGAATTGACAACCAGGCTGGAAAGGAAATCAGCAAACTCAAGTAAAAAACCACTGTATGGACCTGGTGGCCTATATAAAATTACAAGGGTAAAACTGATTGCTTTTCTGTCTGGATGTGCAAAACTGAGAACAAGCACTTCAAAACAGTTAAATTTGTAGACAGATTTCAGAGTAGCAAAGAGATTAGAATTATACAGTATATAGCAGCAACACCACCTCCACGACCCATCATACAGGGAACGTGTGTATAACTGTAACCAGGAGGAGTGGATTCATTTAATGCAATATATTCATAAATTTTAAGCCAAGTTTCAGTTAAGCATAGAATCTCAACTTGGTGATCAGTAATTATTTCATTTATAAGAGTTGCCTTAGAGGCTAGTGATCTGATATTAATCAAGCCAATTTTTACCATTATTATTATTCTATTATTAGTAGAATGACAGGGTCTGATTTTTTTTAAATTAGCCATACAAACACCCCTAATGGGCTTCTTAGCAAAGCCTACTTTAGGTCGGGGGACAGACACTGTCTCAATAGCATGGAACCTGGGCAGCAGTTTTTGGGTACAAGCAGAAATCTGTGTAAGACAGTAGTTCTGCTGCCTGGTCTTGGCTCTGGTGTGTCAGGAAATAGACTTTCTGAGACTATAAGATATATTCCTGGAAATAAGTGTGGCACCCTCCCACGAGGGGTGAATACCATCTCTTTTCAAAAGACCAGGCTTCCCCCAGAAAGTACTCCAGTTGTCTACAAAGCCAACACCGTTTGCAGGGCACCAAACAGACAGCCAGTGATTTAGTGATGTCAATCTGCTGTAGATTTTGTCACCACATCGAGAGGGGATGGGACCCAAGCAAATTACTGACGCAGCCATCCGTTTGGCCAAATCACACACCGATTTAATTATCTTTGGTGATCTCCGATTGCTTCAACCGGACATCGTTAGCGCCGACATGAATAACAATTTTAGAGAACTTATGTTTAGCCAGCACTGCCAGTTTGCTTCGATGTCGGTCGCTCTGGCCCCTGGGATACATTAGTCTATGGTCTCTGGTGTCGCTAAATTCACGTTTCTTAAAATAGAGTCGCCAATCACCAGAGTTCTTTTTTTAACAGGTTTCACAGCTGGTGCGTTACTGAGGGGGGAGAACCTGTTGGAAACGTGAATGGGTTGTTTGTGCACTGGTGGAGGCTTAGGTTTTCGACTACGTTCCCAAACTGTAATCCACCGCCTTGCTGCGAAGGCTCTGCCGGGTCCTACTTAAAGACAGGCTAACTGGTGCATCCGGAACCATAAAAGATTCTAAAAACATTTCAGTATCTCGAATCTTGTGTAAGGTGCGGATGCGAGTTTCCAATTCAGCAATCTTCTCTGTCAACCTAGCATTTAACTTACACTTATCACTGGTAAAGTTATCATTAACGACGGAGAAGAAATAACTAAACATATCGCACACAGAGCAAGAGACAGCCCAAGAAGGAGAGACAGAGTGAGAGATGGATGAAACCGAAAGCAGCCATTAGACCCCGTAAATTACTTACGTTTTATCTGGCTGTATTGAGTTTGTTTGCTCGTGGATGATATAGGACGTAGAGGGAACTTAAGCGCTTTATTGGTAGTACTGTAGTCCAAGGATTATTTTCAGACGATGATGTCAAAAGAATAAGAACGAGATTCAAAAAATAAAAATAAAGCGAAAATTCAGCAGCGAATTTTCAGCAGCTGTTTGGAGAAACGCCGTTCAAACAGGAAACAGGAAACAAACTTGTCACTGTTGCACAAGTTCTACATCTCTGCAAAGGAAGTGATTTTTAGTGAATATTTAAATATTTGTTTATATTTGGAACTCTATAGTGCCACCACATGCCTCGATTTTGGTAATTTGTGTTCGAAATTTGGTAGCTATACTAGCACTCACATCCAGAGCCAAACTCTAGAGCAGGGGTGCTCAATACGTCAATCGCGATCTACCAGTCGATCGCAAACGTAGTATTGGTAGATCGCATGACATTAAAAAAATAGACGTCAGCCTATCATCCATCCCGTCACTTGATTAATATACAGGGCAGCCAGTCAGATGACAACTGAATTTTTCTGACATTTAGGTCACCGCGCATGCGCAAACAACGGCGCTAAGTGCAGCAAAACTAACAAGCTAGTCAGCGAGTTACCTCCAATTTTAAGCCCTCGCTTTTTTCTTTTAAACTAAAGAAAGCTTATGGTCATCAAAAATGAGTGGGGGAGCTGGACCAAGTAAGAAGACAAAAACGTATTACTTTCATACGGAATGGGAGGTGGACGTTTTTTTCACAATGTCATTTTCGAAGTGCGTTTGCCTCATCTGCCAGTCTACCATCGCAATACCAAAGAAGGGAAATGTGGAGCGGCATTTTCGGACTGTTCATGGAAAATACGACACCGACTTCCCGCCGAAAAGCGAGCTGAGAAAGAGAAAGGTGAAGGAACTAAATAAAAAGAAATATTATCTTCAATCAAAGCTCTGCAGCTGTCAAGAAGTACAGTTACACGGCGCTGTGAAGCCATGGCTGAGGATTTAACCCAGCAAATGTGGAAGGACATCGGAGATTGTGAGTGTTTCTCACTGCAGTTGGACGAATCTACGGACGTGAGTGACACAGCCCAGATGTGCATTTTCATTCGTATGGTGTTTAGTGATATCACTGCAAAAGAGGAGCTATTAACAGTACTTCCCATGAAAGAACAGACGCAAGGAGAGGACATATTTCAGTCGTTTAAAAACTTTATCGAGAAAACTCAGCTCCCAGTGTACAAATTGGTGTCTATCACCACGGATGGAGCACCCGCAATGGTTGGCCGCGTGAATGGATTTATTGCCAAGTGCAGGCAGGACGATGCTTTCCCAGACTTCTTGAATTACCATTGCATAATCCACCAACAAGCGTTATGCGCTAAAATGCTCAACATGAAAGAGATCATGGATGTGGCAACGAAGATCGCCTGTTCTATTCGAGCCAGATCTCTTCAAAGACGGTTATTCCGTGCACATCTGGAGAAGGCTGACTGCGACCACTCTGAGTTGTTGCTACATACTGACGTGAGATGGCTTAGTCGAGGGAAATTCCTGCAAAGATTTCGAGAGCTCTGTCCGGAGATTAAGGAGTTTTTCCGTGTAGCTGGACATGCAGAATACAAGCAACTAAATGACGGTCAGTGGCTGTTAGACTTGGCATTTTTAACCGATCTGACAAACATGTTGAATGACCTTAATCTAGAGCTGCAAGGAAAAGACAAAACAGTGATCAATATGTTCAGCTCAGTTAATGCTTTCAAACGAAAGATGCAACATTTCTCCTCAAAGCTGCAGCGCCATGATTTGGCAAATTTCCAGAACCTGGCGTCAGAGCTGGAGACGCAAGGGAAGGCCTGTGTGCAACTTGACAGTGCACGCTACACGGAGCAGATTGACAATAGTCTGTCAGAGTTTGACAAACGCTTTCAAGACTTTTCTTTGCTCGAGCCAGTCGCTACATTCATGTGCTATCCTTTTCGGGAAGATGCTGAGGTTGATTCACTCGCATCAAAAATTGCAACACTGTTTCACCTGAACTCTTCTGGAGTGGAAGATGAGATTTTGACTCTACAAGCCGACATTGAGCTGAAGTCAAGAGCTCATGGACAGTTCTGGAACTTACTCACAGAGGTAAAGTACCCCAACATGAGGAAATGTGCTACCTCCTTGACTGCATTATTCGGCTCCACTTATTTATGTGGGTCAGCCTTTTCCCACATGAAGATCATTAAGTCCAAGTACCGTTCCACCATGACTGATGAACATTTGGAAGTGTGCTTGAGGCTGGCTGTCAGCAGCTACTGTCCGGACTATGCATCCCTGGCTGATTCAATTCAGTGCAAGTAATCAAAGTAAACTCAGGTAATTACAAAAAATGTTCATAGTTAATTATGTTGTGTTGTGCAATATTGGCTCATGCGGTTATGCAAGGTACATCAACATACATTGTACATATAAAGAATCCTCAATATATTTGAAAATAAATATATGTTTTGCATTTTTGTAGTGGGTAGATCATTTTGACTTGGTCATTTTATAAGTAGCTCGCATGCTGAAAAAGTGTGAGCACCCCTGTTCTAGAGCATAATATTTAGAAATTCATTAAAGCTTGTTGTAGTGATCAATTTCCTCATCTGGAACACATATGTGTACTAAATGTATCGCCGCAATCTTGGATTGGCCGCCATTTTGGAAATGCTATTATCCATTTTCCTTTGTTCCCAGTTTTGGTCTAACCACATGAGTGAGACCTATGTAGCTTTGGTGATGACTACATTAAGAGAAATAATCTGGCTGTTGAATTGTTGTATTTAGTCTCATTGTTGCACTATGGAAACTTTTCAGTATCTTCTATCTCCAGGAAAGAATAAAGAAATTGCACATTTTATGAAGGTCTTCTCAAATTATTCAGTTTACCCAGAATTAACTGAAGGTGGTGGTCTGAAAACAGTTTGACCTTTTGTACATATTCATGTTTAGACATATTCATGTTGTCTCACATATACCTTCCGAGACTCAATTGTAAAAGGAAACCAGTGTAACATGATTACAACAAAATTACAACCTTTTGCTTGGACCCCGTGTATAGCTGCTTGCAGCTATATTTTGTCATGTTATTGGTTTTGCGTGTGCTAAAGGTCTTGTTATTCTGATCCATGACAAATACATTAAGTAGGAGAAAAAAACTTTATTAGGACCAAATACTGCTCAATGATCAAGAACCACATTTCTAGTAGCATCAAATGGAGAAGACAAATAATATGATAATAAAAATGTTGCAAAAAATATACGGTTACAGTCCTTCCAAACAATACAATTACACAAACAGGGGTGCTAGATTTAGCTTCCTGCAACATTCATAGAGAAGCCTTCGTTGTTACATTTGCAGCTTATAAGGTTCCGGATCTCACTGACCTGAGGCCAGGGAATTTCTTTGATCGCATCTGTGAAAACAGAAAGTCAGGGTGGGACTTTTCAAAATAGTACAATTGAATATCTGTACCCATTATAGCACCTATTGTCTCTGGGTCCAGTTGCTCTTTGACCTTGCTGTTCTTTCCCTTCCCAGGGAGGGTTGAACGTGATAAGGTGTCTTTTCCAAACACAAGGGTAGCAAGGTCTGAGTAAAGAGTGACTCTGGCTACGGTTACACTAGTCACTTCATGTGACTTCTGGAATTGGAATTCCAACATCAGATCACAGCGGGTCAGATTGAGTTGCGTCCATACTTGACAGTTCAATGCGACCTCCTGTGATCAGATCGCAGTTCGGATTTCATACCCCCGCGCAATATTTAAATACTAGCTATACACTTCCTGGAAAATGGCGTTCAGTGTTCATGAGGTTGTGCTTCTTTTCATTTCGTTCAGATTGCATAGTCGAGGTAGGGCCTGCACAAAGCGTACACTGATCAGATTCAGGAGGCAGCAGCGGAGGCGTGCTATTAATGCGAGCATTGCATTTTTGGGTGCAACAGCTGTTTCGGTGGAGAGAAGGGTATGGGTTCACGAACGCAGCCACCACTGGTGGAACCATATTGTGCATGATTTCACAGATTCCGACTGGGCGCTAATTTCCCGCATGTGAAAGCACACATTTAATCACATTTGTGAACAGCTTCAGCCTCGTCTTTACCGTCAGCGTACCACAGAACAGTTCTGTGCAGCACACTACTCGTTTCCGAGCCTATATATGGGCGCGTTTAAAGACGTTTTTCCAGTGAATGCCTTTTGAGAAGTCTGATTACGTCCAGACTACAAGAAATTCCGATCTCAAAGTGTGCTAGGCCACCTCGCCAAGTGGTTTGGCAGATCTGATCCCAATGAGGACAAAATCCGATTTGTGCGCGTCCAGACCTGTCACTTAATGCAGCCTAGAGATATCAGATGCCAGAAGTCGCATAGAAGTCACATTTAAGTGACTAGTGTAACCGTAACCTCTCTATTGGTACCAATCCTTTTGAACAGGCTCTTGGAGACTTGGATTCTAGAGTCTGCCAGAAATAAAACAAAAGACTGATTACAACAAGGTAAATAATGATATCACGAGATATCAACGAGTTGCCGCAACCAAAGTTGCGTGGAAACACCTTAAGTGAGTGTGTGCGTGTGTCTCTGTGTGTGTGTGTGTGTGTTTAGGTGTTGTTACTGTAGAAGTAAGCTGTTTTGTGAAACTGTTCTGTAGGCCCAAGAAAGCCCCATATGCAAGCTTCTATATAAATAATTAAATAATACAGTCAAGATCTAGTGGAAAAGTACTGAAATGGGGGGTGGCGAGAGGATGCAGGATAGTTCTCTGTCAGCAAGGACGAGGGCATCTAGCATACCAGTCAAAACAGGAATGTTTTCCTCCTGTGTTCCATAACTAGCTATGCAGCCATAGATTACTCCTGGCGGGGACACTTGTCCAACCCTCCCACCCCCCACCCCTCCAGTTGGTGCTCCTGCTGCTCTATTACACTTCCCCTAACTGTTTTCTCTCTCTCTCTTTTTTTTTTTTTTTTACATTCTGCCGGCGGGGCTTATGCCCCGCATCTCGAGAGTTGCTGTCCGGCTTCCTGTCCGTTGCCGCTTGCCCCTCCCTCCTTACCACCGCTGCCAGCTGCTCCCGCCACCATCGGCGCCCGGTTCCCCACCATCACTGCCGCCACATCTGGACTGTCATCTAGCTGCTGCAAATTATATTATCATGGACATTGGCTGTTCTGACCATTTTGGTCTTTAAGCCCTAGACCCTGAGCCGACCAGAGGAGGATGGGTTCCCCCATTGAGTCTGGTTCCTTCCAAGGTTTCTTCCTAGTTACACCAGGGAGTTTTTCCTTGCCACTGTTGCCTTTGGCTTGCTCTTGTGGGGGGTTTAGGCTGGGTTTTGCTGTGAAGTGCATTGTGACAACTTGTTGTGAAATGCGCTATATAAATAAATATTGATTGATTGATTGAACTAAGCTGATAAGATAGATCATGCTGACCGAACAGGTGGGAGAATAATAAAAAATAAGGGAAATTAAGGAAAATTTCATGGTCTGATTAAAAGGCACAGGAGGAGAGGTCACAAACAATTTTATTTGATAGATCGAGTTCCCCCAAGCGCATAGGGCAGGAACAGGTCATATAACATATTTATTTTTCGTCTAATTTGTTATTGGATAAAATAAGATATGACAAAAGGGTGTCACCGCACATTATTGGTGTATTAGTTAGGTAGAGGAGGAGTTAGGATATTATACAAACTAATGTTTGTTTTTGTTCGGGGAACTCCTAATCCTCTGCGTAGGGTAAAGGACCTCCCGTTGGCGTCAATGCTTAATAAATGGTTAAACTGAATAGAAGACTGCTATTTCCTTCATCTTCATCTTGAGAATTCTCCAGCTCAAAACCCATCTCAAATTGAACTTAATGAGGAGAGAGTAAAGGACTTCCCTCTGCATATTTGGCGTGCCAGCCAGGACTCCAAGATCCCAGGAAGGATGCAGGAGGGAACCAACAGCGTGCGATGTTTTATCTTCAAGTTAGAGACCGGTCAATAGTGAGAGGTAAGCAGACACCTTTTTCATAAAAAGTCTGCAGAGAGGAATTACCCGCACTCCGTTGGCCCCAAGTGTGGTCCTACACCGGGTGACGGGGCTCCAGTGGGTGAGTGGAGAAAAATAAATAAATTAATAGGTAGAAAAAATTGTGATGAATGTGAAATGAGCAGGTGTAAAAGAGTAAAAAGGGTAAAGAGAAAAGAAAAAAAAGTTAAATAAGAGTGTAAAAGAGTAAAAGAGAGAAGCGCTGAAAAAGTCTGCTCAGATATATTAAAATATATATCAAATTATTCATTTCGGGAGAGCAGGTCGACAACACTGTGGGGGAACAATAGGGCTCCAAGTTAGCTAGCCAAAATCTCTGAAACAATGAGAATTTCCGGTTTGTGGGCCGCGTAGAGGTTGTGTCGCCTTTCCCTTCAAACAGTCCGCCACAAACGGTGATAGGGTGAAGCAGTCGAAAGATACTGCCACTGCTATATTACGGTAGGGACAGTTAGGGAAGTAGTGTTGTGAGAAATTTTAATTAAAAAAATATATTAAAAAAAGAGGAGAGCAACGTTGTCTGTGTAAATAATATTTGTTAATAAAACTATAATTTTTGTTATAATTTTTTGTAAATAGTACTATATGTATGTAGGACAATTATCATTCTGTTTGTCTCTCCCCAGTTCTCTTCCTGAGTAGGGAACTCTTTGTATATACAGAAAACCCTAAAAATGCCCCTGTGTCTGTGTAACATTCCAACGCTATCTTTCACTTCCCTTCTGGAGCTCCAGGCCCCGGGGATCAAAGCATTAGGTAACAATAGGAGAAAGTAGCCTCTCAGTAAATTTAATCAAAAATGCAGTTTCTGACGCCTAACGGAGCCAAATAAATAAATAAAGCCATGTCCAAGTCCTTATCGTATTGCACCGCGTCTCCGAGGTTGCCAGCCCACGCCGCTAATGAATTATCAACCATCTCCCCCTAAACAAAGCCGGAAGTAATCGTGTGTGGTATGGTTTGCTCCATAAATTTATAACAAAAATCAAGAGACCAACTATATCCGTGTATTTCGGTAGAGTTGAGAGTTATCTAACTTAATCACATTCCTGTACTAATTTCTTAAAATTAGTGTGACCCGCCCGAGACGGGCACTGTGACAAGGATGTGAAGGCGGGTACTCCCAACAACCAATAGCAGCGTGGACCCTCCTCTAGCCAGTCAGGTATTTTAGGGGGGCAACCTCAGGGACTCGCTCTCTTCTTTTTTTTTCATCTACGACTTCACCTGGACTCCTGCGTTTTTTTGGTTAATTCCCGCGACCCACGCCTCCAACAGAAAGACTGAGCATCCGAGTTTTCCGTTTGGTTCAGAAACTGCATTATCCCGCGTTGGGCATCCACTGGGCCTGGGAGATCCTTCTTCTTCTCTTCATCTTTTCCTGGTTCGCGCTCGACTAGTAAGTAACCCCACCTTCCTCTCAATTACTCGCTACTAGTCGGGTCGTAGGCTACCACTGCTTTTCCTGATATACCGTTCCTACATTGTGTGTACCGCATCCCTTTGTTTAGTGTATGTGTTGTTTTAACGGCGATATATTGTAAAATTAATATCGCTATATTCCCGTGTCTGTATTTTGTTATATTGTGTTGAATGCTAGTAGTGTAACACTGTTAGAGTCCCGGCGGATTCCCGCATTAAAATTCATTAATTAAACTAAATGTTTGGACCTGTTTCCTCTCTCACGCTAACGGAGTGATCCACTAACAAAGTCACATCGAGACATTTGAATGTTATAAGTGCCGAGGGGGAATTCCCTCACGGCATATCACGTGCTTAAGGTTGATAAAGGGTGACCTATAGTGACTTGGGTTCAGTATTCAGAGTACTGAGCTGCTAACAGGGCAACTGAAGGGATCCCTGAACAATAGTCCATAACTATTGTGTGGTAATTTAGAATAAAGTAGTTAATTAAATTAATTCTAATTTAATGAATATACTCACTCTGAATTACCTACCATTAATCTGACATGTATATACAGTACATCCAGAAAGTATTCACAGCGCTTCACTTTTTCCACATTTTGTTCGGTTACAGCCTTATTCCAAAATTGATTAAATTCATTTTTTCCCTCAAAATTCTACACACAACACCCCATAATGACAATGTGAAAAAAGTTTTTTTGAGATTTTTGCAAATTTATTAAAAATAAAAAAATAAAATTTCTCATTTACATAAGTATTCATACCCTTTGCTTTAACGTATTTTTAAAGTATCATATTTCATATTTGGTCGCATATCCTTTATATGCTGTTACTTCCTGAAGTCTGTGACCATCAACATCAAAAAACTGTCGATATCTTATTTTCAGGTACTGTTACAAGCGATACTATAACCTCTCTGCATTTGAATGGATCTCTATGGAAATTGGGGGGTGAGACTAGATTCAGCTGTAAATTACACTGGTACAGTATGGAACACATGGCTGGCTAAATGGCTGTAAGTTATCAAGGGTCTGAGCTATCAAACGAGCCCCAAACCATCACTCTGTTGCCTTTCTCCTGACTTTTTTCCCCATAGAGTTCTATAGGAAAATGAGTCCGGAGAAATAACCCTTGCAGTGATCCATCCACATCTACTCCATATCTGGCAACAGAGTGATGGTTTGGGGCTCGTTTGATAGCTCAGACCCTTGATAACTTACAGCCATTTAGCCAGCCATGTGTTCCATACTGTACCAGTGTAATTTACAGCTGAATCTAGTCTCACCCCCCAATTTCCATAGAGATCCATTCAAATGCAGAGAGGTTATAGTATCGCTTGTAACAGTACCTGAAAATAAGATATCGACAGTTTTTTGATGTTGATGGTCACAGACTTCAGGAAGTAACAGCATGTAAAGGATATGCGACCAAATATGAAATATGATACTTTAAAAATATGTTAAAGCAAAGGGTGTCAATACTTATGAAAATGAGAAATTTTAGTTTTTTATTTTTAATAAATTTGCAAAAATATCAAAAAAACTTTTTTCACATTGTCATTATGGGGTGTTGTGTGTAGAATTTTGAGGGAAAAAATGAATTTAATCAATTTTGGAATAAGGCTGTAACAGAACAAAATGTGGAAAAAGTGAAGCGCTGTGAATACTTTTCCGGATGCACTGTACATATATCTCAGTTAATCAAATTAGAACAAATACCACCTCCAAGAAGTGTACCTCAAGGTTTTATAGTTCTTTGGGTTGTGCTATTATTGTATTTTACAATAAGTTTGGGCTGGTTAGCCTTTACCATAGATCCATTGCACGGGTTGTACAATCAAACTGAACATAATCGATTAAACAATACTGTAACAGGAGAACAATAGAAAAAAGATAAGGTGGGCTAACATTATATGGAAATTTGTTGTATTTTGGATACTGTATATAATGCTGAAGGAAATTATGTAAATAACAGGGTTTTACTTAGATAGATAGTACTCCACTAGAAAAGTGGAAGTATTATGTGTATGTTATTGTGTATGTAATTGTGGGAAAAGATACAGTGGGAAAAGAATTAACATGAGAACATTATATGGAGTGAAATCTCTGTGGTGCCATTTAAGGGATTGATAAATTCCTACCCAAGGCCATAGAAACAGGAGAAACATTTGAAATATGTTTAGACTGGTGGGCAGACGGAGCTGTTTGGCTGGTGTGTACTCCATTGAGGGAATTGAGAACTGAAGAGGTAGAGGGGAAGTCAGCTCAGGGGCATTCAGGGGGAGGAGCTACGCGAGTCACAGTCACTAAGTGGGAACTAATAGGGTTAAAGATAAAGGCGTGGCTACCAAGGACAGAGTGGTCCCCTGAATTATAAAAAAAAAAAACATGGAAGCAAAGTTATTATAGTTGTAAGTTTTTAATTTAGTTTTTATTTTTATTAGTTTTTAATTTCACTTTCTAATTTAGAGGGAGAGAAATTAAATATTGGTTTTGAATGTTTCAAATTACCCTATATGCAATCCAGATTTCAGATCACAGATCAGGAAGAGGATCAGAAACTAAAACTAAAAATAATTCATGATTCATTTTTATTTTATTTCAGTTCGTTTTAGTTTCGTTTTAGTTTTTAAAGTAACTTTAGTTTTTATTTTTATTTCAGTTAACTAAAATTTTTTTATTTTAGTTTCAGTTTTAGTTTCAGTTAACCGCTTAATACCAAGGGCAAAATATACCAATTCTCGCCTGTTTTTACTAGTGACAAACAAAGCTGTTTATCTCAAAAACTGTAAAGGCTACAAATATGGTTCATAGCTTTTATTAAAACAGAGAACTGCACTATTATGACTAAGTAGTCATAATTCATATACATACCCTTCTTGCTACTTAACTACGACAATTTATGTACAGAAATTGTGAAAAAACAAAAAACAGGTACCTAAATTCAAATTTCAGATTTTTTACCTGATGAGCTACAATAGCTATGGAGGAAATAACTCCTCTTTGTGATTCCTCAATATGCTGCCTATCTCTGCTAAAGATATGGTGTCAATATCTCAAATCATTCAAATTCTACAGAGCTTTTTTTCAGGTGAACCATTTCGGTTACCAAAGTTGGCACAAATTGTGCCAAATTGTGCAAAATGGCCCAGGTTCCAGAAAAGTCTCAATATCATTTATTTTTTAAGTTTTACAATAAAATCTGATAATTGGCAATAAAAGTTAATTTAGATGTGTTTTTGGTGTGTTTAATATTACACAACTAACTAGCCTAGCCGTGGTCCCCAAAAAGCTCTGCCTCATTAGCCAGAAATTAGTCCAGGTATATAAAATCAAATGTCCACCCTAGATAAAATAAACGCCTGCATAATAATCAACAACAACAAACTCATCCTCATGTTATCTCTCCCTCGTGTTAGGTCATGCATAAATTGCCTGAATAACCTAGACATAACTAACCAAAAACTGTATGAAAGAAACTGTAAAGTAAAAATATAAACAGCGCATTTACCTTATGAATTGTGCTTTGCTAAACAGAATGTAGCGAGCTACGCTACAAGGTAAAAACACTGCGCCATCTCGGTTTGATAATTCCCCTTACACAGGGCTGCACTTACTTGTCTCAGACACAAATAGATAGCTAGCTGCTATGTGTAATTTTGCTGGCTAGCTTGCCATTGTTACAATATAGTATGTTAGCTATATTCATTTAATTCAGAGGGATTCGTTTTTTACATAACAGTGAATTCGCACTGGTATACCGGCAAAATAATCTGTTACCTTATATCACTCTGCGTCACTGAGACCGCAAAACCATATTTCTGCTGCACGGAGAAACTCCTGAATAACCTAGACATAACTAACCAAAAACTGTATGAAAGAGACTGTAAAGTAAAAATATAAACAGCGCAGTTACCTTATGAATTGTGCTTTGCTAAACGGAATGTAGCGAGCTACGCTACAAGGTAAAAACACTGCGCCATCTTGGTTCGATAATTACGCGTGGTTGCCACTTCGTTCTACGCAGGGCTGTATCTCCTTGATATACGACGGCTCCATGTTGAAGGAGGGATTGTTTGAAAGATAAGAGTCTTGGCTATTGGCTGGAATATTTGACAGACAGTTTTAAAACCCAATGGAAAGCAAATAATACTCGGAGTGGAGGCAGGTCGAAGACAGTTTTTCCCACTTCAGATAGGCCTATTGTGCTATCAGTCAAAGAAATACACCCAATTGACGACGGTTTTGCATAATTCTCTGCAAACAAGTTCAAAACCACTCTGGCTAACATATACTAAGCCAGGGGATTGGTACTCCAGAAACTGGCTGAGTTTCACAACGCCAAAGTGAACACAGCCGAACGAGTCGTAATCAAGTGCAAAAAAGCACAAGTCGGTTTAAAATTGGAAAAAAATCATGTACAGCCTTATGAAAGTTTTAAAGTATTTTTTCTTGAAGCCTAAAGGTATAATGATTTTTTAAACCATTGTTTTGTGAAATACAATTAAGCAGAACAGTTTACCAGCACATTGTTTATGGTGTGACATCAAGCTGCAATACATGTTTGAGAATTAGGTCAGAGTTTCCAACGTTATTTACAAAGTTTTATCTCGACGCTTTGGGCTTAAAAACCACTTTCCCAGAAGGAATGGATATATCTTAAGGATATTTAATCAAAATATTGAGGTGAGCAGTTTATTATATATTATTAAATTAATGAAATGTATAATTTAATAATTTCCGTCACGCCCGCGTTACCGCTAGGGGGCGTTTGGCATTAAGAGGTTAACTAGAATAAGCTTGCATGGGCGTAAAGAAAAATAAGGATTTGAAAACCCGGAAGGGTGAGCCTTTAAACCCAAGACCCAAGACAGCTCTCTCTTGCATGAGTGAGTTATTTCAAACAGACTATAGGCATACCATGAGAAAATGGGAAGAGTGGACAAGAGGTGGTCCCTTGGTATGACCTAAGGAAGGTACTTTTGGGCTTCAATGCCTGCAATCAGTGGAAACAAGGAGAGTAAGGGCTGGAAAGGAAAGTTGCGAACTCACAGAGCCTAAATCAATGGAAGAATGAGTCTTTCAGATGGAGAGCGACTGTGGAGAGGAAGGAGAATCAGAGACAGCCCAGAGTGACAGCCGAGGAAACGAGGGAAATCCCGCAAATAGCACACCATGCCCACGCCTCCACACACCTCATGGCGGGCCAGAGAATCAGGGAATGACAAGTTGCAAGAAAGAAACAGTCAAGTCGTCGGGGGCACGCGAATCTGAAAGGAGCAGCAAGCTAGGATGTGCCACCGGATATCAACAGGCAATGGAAGAAGCAGAGGGAGGTGAGAAGTGGGAAGAAGGTGTGAGAATGTGAGATGTGAGAAGAAGAAATGAAGAAGAAATGTGAGAAGAAGAAACAAAACCGAAAGGAGAATCAAGAAGAGCTGGAAGAGACCCAAGGAGAGGAGAATATGACATGAAATGGAAAGTGAAACTAAGGTCAACTGCCCTTCCCAGAGATGAATCAAGCTCCTCTGAAGAATCAGATGACAGTACAACAAGGAAGAAGAAGAAAGTGACAAAGGAAATGCTGAAACAAACCCTAAAGGAGGTGAAAAAAGGCAGGACAAGCATTCCTGCATGAAGGAGGGTACTCGCAGCAACGAGTTCAAGAATTAAAGCAGGTCTATGATATCAGTAGTGATATCCAGAACAGTGCCAGCAAAATCCTCAGGAGGAGCGGCAGAAGAAGAAGAGCACCTGATCGATACATCCCAGGGGAAGAAGGAGATGAAGAGGATGAAGAAACCTTCCTGGCCCCATTGCAAGTCCTACCCCAACCAGGGAGACAACAGCCACTCACTAAGTACACCCCATGGTCGTCAATGGACCTGGAGAACATGGTTAAGGATTTACCAAGAATAACAGATGGAGCAGGGCCATGGATAGCGAGAGTAGAGATGAGGACAACTAACCTGCCCCTGTGCATGGGAGATGTTAAGCAGCTACTAGCAAGATGTGTGGGGCACAAGGTCACGGAAATAATGGACCTGGCAGGCCTGAAAGGAATTATGGACACCCACAAGATAGACGGAGAATCATTCAACAGAAACAGACCAGGTGTGTGGGCTGCTTTGAGGAAGTTGTTTCCACATAAAGCAAACCTTGCAGAGATAACGAGTGCAGAACTAAAAGAAGGAGAGGACATCCATGATTTTATCAACAGAATGCAGGAGACATGGAACACAAATATGAGACAGCTATTTGATGCATCGCAAGGAACATCGACAATGTTCTTTCACATGTTGTGTAAAGCATTGCCCGATCCAGTGATAAAGGCCCTAAGCAAGGTTGTGGGGCTTTCCCAGGAGAATTGGGATAAACAAAGAGCCCATCTTGTCCACCACATGAAGCTGCACAGGGAAAATATGAAGAACTCAGAAGGGCAGAATAAATCTCTAAAGTAGAAGCTGTTACTTCCCCAATAGCCGAAAAGGAGAATGAAGAACAGGGAATTCAAGCAGCAGTGATAACCGAGCAGATACAGGCACCCCCACCCTCACAACAAGTCCAAGGAGGACAGGGCCCATCCATCGAATGGGCAGGACCAAATTTCCAAAGACCAGTGTCCCTATGGACAAACAAGGGCCAGTGGCAGCAGAAAGGAGACTGCTGGAAATGCGGAAGGATGGGACACTGGGCCAGAAACTGTCAGAGAGGAAGAGGAAGGGGAGGATTCCAATCAAGAGGCCGCATGAACCAAGGAGAAAACCCTGGGGGGTGGCCCCAGACAATGCCATCACATCAAGGACCCGAGAACCAGATAGCAATGACCCCACAGCAAAATATGTTTGGGCAGTAGCAGGAGGGGTGGCAGCCACAACAGCAATGGGGGATGAGTCCCCATCAGAATCCCCATCAATAGGGATGCCTTGAGAATCCCACACCCCTAGGAGCGGAGGGAGAGTGTGAGGCAAGGGAAATGCTATCTATAACATCCAGCTGTGCCACAAATGAACCACAAATTGATATTCTCATAAGAGGGAAAACATGCAACTTTTTAATAGATACTGGGGCAACCTACTCCTGTATTGGTCTGGATGGAGCACACGTGGAAGCAATAATGACGCTCACAAAAGAACAAGAGGAGTACCTACAAGATGTCCCAAAATAACTCTGGGCAGAAGGGGGGAAGCACTCTCATCCAGTACGTGGACGACCTTCTCCGATGCAGCCCAAGTATGACTGCATGCAAATAGGACAGTAAGAAACTGCTACAAGAACGGGCACTAAAAGGCCACAAAGTATCTAAGTCAAAGTTACAGTTTTGCCAAGAACAAGTGCAGTACCTGGGTCATACTCTTAAGGAAGGGAGCAAAAGTATTTCTGCAGAATGAATTGAAGCAATCATGAAGGTGCCCAGATCGAGAACGGTGAAAGAAATGCAGAGATTCCTAGGAATGACGGGGTACTGCAGGCAGTGGATTTGTGACTATGCGGAAATGGCACGGCCACTAAGAGATTTGTGCCTAAATAAAGCAGGAAGACACCAAATTGAGTGGTTCCCAGGGACAGAATCAGCTTTCACTGGACTTAAGCAAGCATTACAAACAGCTCCAACTCTGGGACTCCCAGACTACAACAAACGGCCACAGCCACAGCAGTACTGACCCAAAAAGAGCAAGAAAGATACAAACCCATTGCCTATTACAGTACGAGACTAGATGCAGTAGAAAGAGGACTCCACACATGTGAGAAAGGACTGGCAGCAGCCGCCTTTGCAGTAGAGAAGGCAACGCCAATAACGGCAGGGCATGAAGTTACCCTGTATGTGTCACATGCAGTAGAAGCACTACCCAGCGGAATTAATGATGACCCCAGAAGAAGGCCAACCACATGAATGTGAAAGAGTGTGGGGGCTCGTCGGAAGCAGAAGCAAGAGCAAGAGAAGACCTGCACCAAGAACCACTGGTGGCTCCGGACCACGTGTTCTTTGTGGACGGTTCATCATCCATTGATCCCCGCACAGGAAAAAGGAGAGCCGGATATGCTGTAGTACGACAAGAAGGGCCATGGACATATCAAACGATCGAAGAATCAGCTCTAAGCCCAGGGACAAGTGCCTAACAAGCAGAACTGGTAGCCCTAGCAAGAGCCTGTAGAAGGGGTACAGGACAAACCGTTAATATCTACTGTGACTCAGCATATGCTTGTGGGGTATATAGTACACATTTTGGGGGAATAAGTGCAAGACGAGGGTTTCTCACTGCAGGGGGAAACCCTATAAAAAACATTTTTGAGGTAAAAGAACTGTTGGAGGCCATGAAACAACCCGCAAAAATTATAATTATAAAGTGCGTAGCACATACAGGCGGAACAGATTCTGTGTCAGCAGGAAACGATTATGCAGATAAAGCTGCTAAACTAGCAGCAGAGGAGTTGGAGTACTGGCCTACAGCAGATCAAGAGGTGCTTCTGAATGTAGAGGCACAAGAGGCTTCTACAGTGTCAGAAAAGGTGGAATGGGAAAATAGAGGATGTGGGTTAGATAAGTGAACAGGAATATGGCGGCAATGTACAGGGAAAGCAGGGAAAGCAATCGCACCAAGCGCACTAATAGAGGTAATTTGCAGAGCTGCCCATGGTGTTGGCCACTCTGCAAGGGGGGAGATGATGAGAGAAATACAGAAACATTGGTTTATCCCAAAACTAACAGAACATGTTACTAGCATGATATCAAAATGCTAAATTTGTCAGGAAGTAAACATAAAGATAGGGATACCGACTACACCAGGCTCTATGCCACCACCGGTGGGTCCATTTACCCATTTGGTAGTGGACTATGTAGATATGATCGATCGTGCGGAAGGCAAAAGATATTGTCGAGTAATCATTGATATATTTTCAAGATGGGTAGAAGCATTCCCCACTGCACATGCGGATTCTAAAACTGTAGCTAAAGCCTTGGCAAGAGAAATTTTCCCCAGATTCGGGATCTGTCAGACCCTGAGCAGCGACAATGGTTCACATTTTAGGTCTGACATGGTAGCAGACGTTTGTAAAATGACAAGTATACAGCAGAAATTTTCATGTGTGTACCATCCCCAGGCAGCGGGTATAGTAGAGAGATGCAATGGAACACTAAAAACGAAATTACAGAAAATATGTAGGCAAACAGGGATGAGATGGGTACAAGGTCTACCATTAGCACTCATGGCCATGAGAAATAGTCAGAATAGATTTATACATTTGACACCCCATGATCACACATATCACATATACTGACTACAGTACACGAAGAAAAGAACAACTCAAAGGGGACATAATAAAGCCCCAACTGACTAAAAGCCCTTAGGATAGATAAACCAGACACATAAATAGATTAAGGAAAAGGGCGAAGAAGGTAGGAGACGCCTGAGTGAAGTGCTAGTAACCTCCCCTCAGGCTTCTCAGGTCATGGGCTCCTAAGAAGAGGAAGAAGACATTACAAGTATAATCCAATTCTTTTTATATAATCTTTGTATAATTATAGCAAATCAAATCAGATAATCACTAAATACAGTAGCCTTTTGATTAACTTTTTGATATTTTCTTTTTGATAGATCCTCTGTTAATCAGAGGAAGTATTAACTTAGTTAAATTATGCATGCATGAAACTAATCCACCACCAATGTTTATTTTTTATATATTATAAAATTTAAATGTCCACCAGGTGAAGCATCAACAAGAGAGTGTGAGACCAGATGGTCTCAAAGGGGGGAATATGTAGAAGTAAGCTGTTTTGTGAAACTGTTCTGTAGGCCCAAGAAAGCCCCATATGCAAGTTTCTATATAAATAATTAAATAATACAGTCAAGATCTAGTGGAAAAGTACTGAAATGGGGGGTGGCGAGAGGATGCAGGATAGTTCTCTGTCAGCAAGGACGAGGGCATCTAGCATACCAGTCAAACCAGGAATGTTTTCCTCCTGTGTTCCATAACTAGCTGATAAGATAGATCATGCTGACCGAACAGGTGGGAGAATAATAAGAAATTAAGGAAAATTTCATGGTCTGATTAAAAGGCACAGGAGGAGAGGTCACAAACAATTTTATTTGATAGATCAAGAGTGCCCCCAAGCGCATAGGGTAGGAACAGGTCATATAACATATTTATTTTTCGTCTAATTTGTTATTGGATAAAATAAGATATGACAAAAGGGTGTCACCGCACATTATTGGTGTATTAGTTAGGTAGAGGAGGAGTTATGATATTATACAAACTAATGTTTGTTTTTGTTCGGGGAACTCAAATCCTAATCCTCTGCGTAGGGTAAAGGACCTCCCGTTGGCGTCAATGCTTAACCCTTTCCAGCCTAAGCGAATATTGGGTCAACATTCTATTACATTTTATTTCTTAATGAGCGTTGCAAAAATGTTTGTAGTGTGATCATATTACATCAGATACCTAAACTTGATATACCATTGTAAACAGGATAACTGGGGCTTTCAATTGATATAAAAATAATATGATTACTTGATGGCAATATCATCAATTATGGAAATACATTTACCAACTAAATTTATAAAACATTCTAAATGGCTATTTTCTAATGAGAAACCTACTATTTTACCCATTTCATGTTCAAGATAGGGGGAAACTTACAGTGTATGATATCTTCACCATTGTGTGAATCATATAGAATAGGAATCAGAATAAATGTATCTTCTACTGCTCAAAAGTTATAACCACTTCAGTGATGGGTAAGAAAAGGCTAAAATAAACGCCTTAGAATGTTAGGTTAATTGAAAATATGACATGTGTATGCAAAACTGTTTGTGGTGTGATCATATTATGTTACACCCCTAAAGGTAATATACCATTTTAAACAGGATAACTGGAGCTTTCCATTTATATACAATAATATGCTTACTTTAACACAATATCATCAATTATTAAAACAAATCACAAAATAAATAATAATAAAAAAACTTTCTAAATGGCTATTCTCCATGAGAAACCTAGGTTTTTAAACATTTCATGTTCAAGATCGAGGGAGACAAACTGTGTGGTATCTTCACTATTCTGTAAGTGATATGGAGTAGAAATCAGAACAGATTGATCATTTACTGCTCAAAAGTTATAACATCTTAGTGATGTATGGGAAAAGGCAAAAAAAAAAAAGTATTAGAATGTTAGGTTCATTGACATTTCACTTTACCACTTATACATACTCCTAATGGGTAACTGTTGGGAATCTGTTGATATAATGCAAAATTGAAAGACACATACACTGAAATATACAATTTATGTGTTCAATGAAACACACACTTTATTTTTTAAAAATGTATAACATACTGAATGGATGAACTAAGTAAATGGATAACATTGCAAAACAAATAAAAACAAGATACAACCCATGGCAAATATCAGTTTAGATACCCGTAAAATTAATGCATTGGATTTATTTACAGTAAAATCATTAATGTATTAGTACAGATACAGCAGACAAATCTATGGTCAAGCATAAATACCTTCAATATATTCAAAAATCAAGAAGATAACAGTAAGTGCATGCCCTGATAGTCCTCCGTGTCGTGCTCTGCAATGACCCTCAGAACCCTCCTTCTCTTCAGGGACTGTATCAGATGGCTAAATGTCCATCCTTTGCTGCAATACATAAATATGTAATCATTTACCATTTAATTAATCCATAACATATCATATAAAACCATTTCTGAGTAATTAAAGGGCTGTATACTTGCAATAACATCATCTTACAGCAAACGCTTTATGCTTATGTCAGGAATAGATAAAATAGCTATTCTGGACACTGGCATAATGTCCATCCATCGCTGTAATAGATAAATATATTATCAGTTGCCATTTCATTAATCCATAACATATAAAACCATTTCTGAGTCATTAAAGGGGTGTATAGTGAGAATGACATTTTACAGAAAACACTATGCTCCAGAATAACGTTAGCCTAGATAAAAAGCACAACAATAACACAATGTTGACTACTTAGCATAATGTCCATTCATATAAGATATTGATTTGAATGAACAGACCTAAATCATCAGTGACATTGGCTCAACTGAATGATGTCTTTTTGTCATATTTGTCTAAACAGGCTAATCTTGCTCAAGTCAAAAACGTGAGTCAGAAAATAAAACGTGAAGCTGACGTTACGTTAGGAAATGTTTGCTGTTTAGTTCTCTACTCCATTCATTTTCGACAGGACTGATCAACAACAACCTTCAAATTTATACATAACGTTATGTTAAAAAAACTAGCTAGTTAGTACTTGCTATTGATAAGACTAATAGTTGAGTATAACATTTATAAAGCTAGCAAGACAGACAGCAGAGCTAACGTTTCAAATTAGGAAAACAAAAACGCAGAAAAGAAAATGGCTGTTCGCGCGGCGAGACGATGACAGCTCACTGTTAGACTAACGTTATTTGTTTTAGCTTTAGTTAGCTATTATTTAGTTATCAAAGTCTACACTAAGATACGGAAAATATTCACATCTAACGTTATCACTTCACTTATTCATTGTATGACAGACTTTTTCACAATTTCATCTCAAAAAGAGCTGGGGGAAGAACAACACAGTGGCATCATTTGAAGCTAGAGCCGAATTTCAAGTGAAAATATGAGAAAGTCTGCGGTACAAAAACAGGATTTTATTCAAAATAAAATCGTTTCTGAAGTAATATCTATGGTTAATTATTATCTTAAATATTTCTTACCTCAGGGGGTTTACTGGCTTTCCCTCAGTCGCAGTAAAGTCTTCAGACGATAGTCTTCTGTCCGAGGTGGTCCGCTCCGCCCGCGGTGAGGCAAATGGAGATTTACGAGGTTGACTCTAGAAATAAATCCCTGCCCACTAAGCTCATGAACCAATTATATGCAATTGTAGCTTATTTTGTCATCTGTAACTAGCATTTTTCAAAAAGAAAATCAGTGATTGGACGGCAGAGCTATTATACGTCAAACCATCAGAACAATTGTACTGAAATTAGAACGCTCCGGCTTTAAAGGGTTAATAGTCTAGTGTGATTCCTGAAAAATACAGTTTTGGGTAAAAGTTGGGAACCAGACTTTTTAGCATAATTCAGGTATGCTGAATCCGATAAACCTGGTTCCCAAGCGAAATTTAGAGTTTTTGACCTTCTAATTTGCATAACAAAATGACCACCGAATTTCCAATTTTCTTCAATAACTCTGTAACCAGGAAAGCAAAAATGACAAAGAAAATGTCTATACCTATGTTTTGAGGGTCAGATAATGTGATTAAGACATGTTTAAAGTAATCAGTGGTAATCCTACTTTTAAAATATGCAAATTAGTGGCCGCCATTACAGAAAAACGCACGTAAACACCGTTTACGTACCTCTATATTAGTGTTTACGCATCTTTTTATTTTGAGTTTACCTATTTTTTTTCAAGACACTGCACTAGCAGTACACGTGTTCACAATGAAGCTACCAAATCACGGCAAAAGCGGGACAACAGCAACGAAATGGCATTGCTCTTGGCCTTCCAGGGATTCAAGGTGTTTGATTCAGGTTCACCAGGGTCATTGCTAAATCTTGCCACAAAAGACTTAGCAACAGAGGCAATCCAAAACTCGTTACTTTGTGCCAAATAACTCGGACAAGAAAAAGTGAATAGATTCGTTGAGGAGAGGATGATTGTCCCTGAGCAAGGTGACAAGCCAGATGTCCCAATCCATGCGACCCTACACAGTAGTAATGCCAAAACGTTTGCATCTCTGTATGAAGTGGTCAAAGACACCAAAGACAAAGACAAGAGAACTATCCTGAAGGCAGACAGAAACATCCTCCAACGCCTTGTTACTGCCTATGAGGCAGGTCGTCCAGTTGACTTGCCAGCTAAAGCACGAGCTTCTGCCAGTTCCTTTATCACTTGCCGAAATTAATGGTACACTCCGCACTGGAAACAAGTCTGTACTGGCAGATAAGTTAACTGAAGACATAGTCTCTCCTGAAGCTATTGAACTTCATGATTGTCTTGCCTCATTATTGATGGACAAGCAGTGGTGGTTGCTCTGGGAAAGCCTGACAATGCAGTGACCTTTGGGGATTTGGCCGACACATATGTAAGAGCAGTACTGAAGGCAGGTTCTAACTACCAACGGATAGATGTTGTGTTCGACAGATATAGAGAAGAGACAATCAAGGATGCTACCAGGACACGACGCACAAAGGCAGCTCGACCAATCAGACGACTTGTTGAGGGTCGTGATGTGCCTCTTCCAAAAAAAAAACTTTCTGTCACTCCCTGATAATAAAGTTGATCTTGCACATTTACTGTCTGAGGAACTATGTTCTCAGGCACCTGATGATAAGGAGATTGTAGTTGCTGGGGGATTCAGAGAGGAACTTGAGGTTAGGTCGTCAAAGACAACCACTGATTTGACTCAACTGAGAGCCACACATGAAGAAGCTGACACGAGGTTGGTGTTACATGCTGTGCACAGCCAGTTCAATACAGTTGTTGTGTCATCAAGGGACACTGATGTTCTCGTGCTTTTGGTTTCCCACTCCCCACGTGTACAATGTGAACACCTCTGGATGATGTCTGGTACCACCAAGAAACGGCGATATATACCCATTCATGCGGTTTTCAACAACCTACCAAGAGATTCAGTAACAGCTCTGTTACCATTTCATGCATTAACCGGGTGCGACACCACGTCCTACATCGCAAATCACACCAAAAGGTCATCATGGAAAGTCTTCAAAGAGCACCATCAATTACTCATAAATTTGGGAATTGGTGAACTCACAGAGGAGACCATTCGATCTTCAGAAGCGTTTGTCTGCCGAATATATGATGTGCACAAAACAGACTCTGTTGATGCAGCAAGGCATATACTGTTCTCCAAGACTGGTAAACCAGAAGCAATGCCACCAACAAGTGATGCTCTTCAGTTCCATTTGATGTGAGTACACTATCAAGCAATGGTTTGGAGAAATGCTCACTGTGCCGAACCTGAGCTTCCTGCACCTGTAGACATGGGATGGAAACATGGTGATTCAGGACTACAGCCCATTCTGATGTAATTGAGTCCAATCCCAGAACGTTGCCTGGAAATGATTTTTGTGCATGCCAAAAAACCCGCAAATCCGGGTTAGGATGCACAGCAATGTGTGCATGTCAGAGTGATGATCAAACTCCTTGCATGAATATGTTCTAGTCCAACAAAGTTTTTTTTTTTTTCAATTCTTTTTTTTTATTGGTGAAATAATATGACAATAGTGACACAGGAGATAAAACAGACAGTAACAGACAACAACATAAGACAATTATGCTGATGAGTCAGGGAGTCGAAAGGTGTGTGCATGTTTGGATGAGGCATTTTGTGAGTGAGACTTTTTTTTCTTCCAATTCTAAGTCATAATTTCAGTTCTGAGTCAGTAACACTTGTTTTGAACTCAGACCTCTGTTTATTTGTATTCATTCAACTGTTTACCATTACAAATGTGTCTCAAACTATAAACCGCATATAGACTATAACCAACTCTCTTTCATGGTACTGTTTATTTTTTATCCATGAATTAAAAAATCCTTCCTTCAAAACCATGACCTCAATAGTCCTTGTGTGGTTCAATGGCCATTGGGAGAGATTGACATAACATATTGCCCTGTCATGCCTGAATAAGCATCAAGGAGTATTTTGGGGTAAAGTTGGGAACCTGTGCATTGAGCATTGTTACATGGATTGTTGTGTAATTCATTGGTAGCTAATTTGCATAATTAATAATTAATCACTGATCACATGCTCAGACCCTCAAAACATAGGTATAGACACTCATTTCTCATGTTTGCTTGCCTAATTACAGAGATATTGGAGAAAAATGATTTTTCTGTAATGGCGGCCGCTAATCTGCATATTCTAAGAGTAGGATTACTACTGATTACTTTAAAAATGTCTTAATCACATTATCTGACCCTCAAAACATAGGTATAGACACTTTCTTTGTCATTTTTGCTTGGTTACAGAGTTAATGGAGAAAAATGGAAATTCGGTGGCTATTTTGTTATGCAAATTAGAAGGTCAAAAACTCTAACTTTCGCTTGGGAACCAGGTTTATCGGATTCAGCATACTTGAATTATGTTAAAAAGTCTGGTTCCCAACTTTTACCCAAAAATGCTCGTAGAGCCTTATAGGAGGCCTTTTTTCAGAAATCCCGCTAGACTAATGTGTAAATAATCCAGTTAGCCAGCCATCTTACCAACATATTGGGAATTCAAAAGGTATCTTTCTTGATTCAATAAACTAATAACTGATTATTAAAACAACAAAAATCATGAGCTTTTTTTATGCACTGCAACAGCCGCTAATCGGCTCCCCATTTTTGGCAGTAGCCTACTAGCCTACTGTCTCATCTAAAAGTAAAAAAAAAAAAAAAGACTACCGGTCACTTCTAACTTACATGTTCATTGGCTTAAAAGTTATCTTATCGTTTTTTGAATCTAATAAATATAATATGTTCAATAGTAACGTTATGTGCCCAAATAATATCAGTATCGTAGCTTTGTTGTTCACAAAAGTTTCTGTTTTCTGTCCGATAACAGGGTTCGGTACGCTAGCTAGCTAACCATTACAGAAGAAAACACTGGTAGTAGCTACTAGTGCCATTTCTGTTCTGGCTAAAACTAAAAGTAGGTTAACGATAGGCTTTAGTTAAACATTAAGTTATCAACACATCATCACACAGACAATTTACTGACACAATAGTTGTCAGCTGCACCACCTTTGTGTGTGTTAAGTAACGTTAGCTAGCTAGACAGGCTATGTCGACTCCTATCTGGCCAAACACAATAAAATATTAACGGCGTAACACAAAAGTTACACTAGGCTAACGTTAGCTATATCAATTTCAAGCAGACTAGACAATTTTTAAAAATGTGTTAATGTGGCGTATCCTATCTGTCCAAGTTATTGAGTTGGACTAACGTTAAAAATTAAGTTGTCAACTTGCCGCTGATCAAAAATTGACAGTTTATGACGGTTAGCTTGCAGGCATTTATAAAGTAAATAGGCTATAGCTAAATATGCTACCTTAACGTTACAACAAAAAAGTTGTAGCCTAATAAGACTAACACTAGCTATAATTTGTATAACTGTGCCAAGATGAAAGTGAAATAAAAGAACCAGAAACAAAATTAGATGCACTTGGTTCGTTAAATCGTTGATGATCAAGTTCACCGCATTGTGATAGCCTGCCAAGGTGATAGTACACTTTTTGCCCCAGGGTTGCGCACGCATCCTCTTTTGTTTACAAACAAGAAATGGGTCTATAGCGAATACTCAACACAAGAAATAACAAAAGAACACCGTATAGTTAAAACTCAACCCGTGAATGAATAAAAGACCACACTGTACAGTGAAACCTCAACAAGTGAATTAACAAAAGACCACATCGTATACTGAAAACTCAACACGTGAATTAACAAACCAGCACATCAAATATGCCGTTTGTCATTCGATGATTCCCAGTTTCCCGTTTGATGCCATGCTTTCATTTAATTCGACAGTTGCCTTTTCACTTGGGTGCACTTACTTTAAAGCCTGACTTGCACCTGCCAATAAAAGGCCCCACCCCCCACCCACCCCATCAGTGAAATTGACGCTCGATCTTCGCGACTTTGTGACGGAATTTTCCAGTGAACTTGTTCAACTGTCCCAGCGTTGCCAGATAATGATAATTATCGAATTTGTAGCTACCATAATTTCCTTCTCTGTATGATCAATGATGCCAAAAAGTGCCAAAATGTAGCCTACAATAAATTTGTCATTTCACATGATATATAAAGTTGCAAAGTTACCCCTGGCTGCTGATTCAGGATCAGTTTAGCTTTTTACTGTATAATGGTTAAAGTTTAAATTAGGCTTGGGAAATCTGATCCTAGATCTGCATGTGAGAGCAACTTCACCCCCGCAGGTGTGTATTATGAAGGCGCACCCAATCAAAGTCGTTCAATTGAGCACATTCAGTTGCCTGCTTCTAGGTGCGTGAAATATTTCCCCCTTGTGTGCTGCATTAATTCTCTGAAAAAGTAGCTAGATTATATGGTGTAAAAACGTATTTTATAAGGTTATTGCTTCGACCAAAGATGCTAGATTTGGGCAAGCACATACACGTATAGCCTAACGTTATTGTCTTTTATGATCATTTTCTTTAAAAAATTAAAAAAAAAAACTATTTCCCATCTGGCAACCCAGTAAACATGCGTTGGTTGGGCCAACGTTGGTTAATGGTCATTATGGTTGGCGACGGTCACCGTCTCCTGCCAACGTTGGCACACTGTTGGAATGTGACTGTAGCCCAACAGTTAAATATTTCGTCGTGAGCCAATATTGGTACAACGCTGGAATACCACTCTTTCCCAATCGTCGCATCATCGTCATGAACCAACGTTACCACACCGTTGGCATTGTGATTTTAACCCAACCGTCGCATTTTAATCGTAGACCAACCTAGATGGCATATCCAGATCAGTGAACAATCGCGATGACATTTTTAAAGTTCAACTGAAAATTTACCAGATGGAGAGAGACAGTTAAACCCGTTAAGTGCGTTCTTCGCTCTGAGCGAAGCTGAGCCGCTCAGTTACTTAACGTGCCCAATCTCTCCCAGCCTCACTCCGAAAGCTTCTAACGTTAGTAAAGCTGCATTTTGGTAAGTTAATAGCTAATTGTCTGATATTTCCCTAGCTAAACGTATTATGTCCAATTTAAATTGTATGCTTAACGTTACTTTAAGATGTTTTACCCAATTTTAGTCAAATGGATTTTCATAATGTTACCGTTGACGTTACCGTTAGCTAGCTGGTTCTGAGGTAAATTAGCTAGCTAACTGTTAGCTAACGTTAGTAGATAACCCCACACTGCTGGTAGTTTGCTAAAGTTAACTTATACAAAACTTTTTTAGTGGTTACCGTTATAAGGGTGCCACAAATGAGATAACGTCAGCACACTGTCATCCGTCTGCTAGCTATTTTGGAGTGGCATGCTACTGACTGCCTGGTACATTATGCCTCATTGCCTCGATCTGTGTGGGACCTGCCGCAGAGGAGCATTGGATGGTCCAGAGGTTGACTGTGCATCCGTATCGCGGTCTCCAGATCATTCATGACTTTACTATTACGCTCCGAAGTTGGGATAAGCCGTCGAACTACCCTCTTTTAATGGTGAGTGTTCATATATTAGTTTAACTTGTGTTTTGTTTAGTTTTGTTGTGCAATGTTTAAAGTTAATGTTGACGTAACGTTAGCTATCAAAATAAACACAACAACACAACACCGGCTCTGGCTGTAGCTATAGGTAGCGTTTTCTGGCTTTTAGCTAAGGTTAGTGCTAACTGACTATTGTTAGACAGCATAAGAAAATTTACGTTTGACGTAGCTAACCTTAGTTAAAAAAGTTGCAGGAAGGTCCCTAAATGTTATGAGCACAACATCATATCATAGCCGGATAGAGACGTCCTAAAAACATTACTATAGGACGTTATTAAAGTCCTTGGAAGGTCACTGTTTGGTTACAATATGACATTTGATTAGAATTTTTCGGGGACTTTCAAGCAACGTCCCTATCCGGCTATGATGTTGTGCTCATGACATTTAGGGACGTTCCTGCAACGTCTGTTACTGGTTACAATATAACGTCATGTAATGAATGTTTAGGGGAAGTTACTACAACGTCCCGGGAACGTTCTCTGACGTCCAGGTAAAGTTTAAAAAACCCTACAAAAGGACGTCAAGGCGACATCCTGATGACATTTCCAGACGTTCAGGTGACGTCCCAGGGACCTAATTTTGTTAGCTGGGTTGTCAATGTACCAACTAAAATGAATAGCTAAATGATATTAGGCCTATATCCCTCGACTAATAAATTGTCTAATGGATGATTTTATAGGGTATTTTATTTATGTTAACCCCACAAACATACACCCACGCGGCGCACGATTTGACAGCTATTGCTATTGCTGTCTTCTTGACTCATCTGTGACCAACTACATGCGATCAAATGCCTATCACCGTCCGTGTAACTTCGACTTAAAACTTGTGCTTGTTTTAAAATGTTAAATGTTTAAAATTTAAAATAGGCTACTGACGATAATTATCGTTATCATTTCTAATGTGCTGTTGGCATGTTTTGAGATCTTGGTATTTAGCTAATTGCATTTGTTCAGGATAAACTTTAAAAAAAACTTGTCCTTTAAATTGCTCAATTTCACGTTCCGATATTTAACAATGTGCCATGGTTAAATATAGGAACGCTATAAAGACACATGTCTGTCCCATCTTTTTACTTATTTGTTGCACTTTTACATTACATTACATTCATTTAGCAGACGCTTTTATCCAAAGCAACGTACAATAAGTGCATACAGAGACGTCATCAAGATCACTACAGAACAGACAAGACAATGCACATCCTTCCCATAATGTAGCAGCTATCCCTAGTAATGAATGTTGATTGTAGTTCACAGTAAGCTGTGGGTAAATCAGCTATACTACACTTCTATTCTAAATACTATTATAAACTATAACAAACAGACAGGAAAAACACAAGGAACTGATATTCCTAGGTTAGAATATCAGTCAAGGTGGAGTCTGAAGAGGTGTGTCTTCAGGCCTCGACGGAATGCAGGCAGGGTTCGAGTAGAACGTAGGGGAATGGGAAGTTCATTCCACCACTGAGGAGCTAAGGTGGAAAAGCTCCGCAGTCGGGACGAGCGAGAGCCGTTGACACGGAGGGGGGGAAGTGCGAGTCGCCCTACTGTAGAAGAGCGAAGTGGTCGAGCAGGAACATACAGTACCAGTCAAAAGTTTGGACACACCTACTCATATGCAGTAGATATGGATGGATCACTTGAAGGGTTGTTTCTCCTGACAAATTTTTCTATTGAACTCTATGGAAAAATAAGTCAGGAGAAGAAACCCTTCAAGTTATCCATCCATATCTACTGTATTTCTGGCAGCAGAGTGATGGTTTAAGGCTTGTTTGATACGTCAGACCCTTGATGACTTAGAGCCATTTAGCCAACCATGTGTTCCACACTGTTCCAGTGTAATTTAAAGCTAAATCTAGTCCCACCCCCCAATTCCCATAGAGATCCATTCAAATGCAGAGGTTATAGTATCGTTTCTTAGTACCTGGAAATAAGATATCATGAGTCTTTTGATATCCTTTTATACAGTCATGATGGCATCACCTTTTTACCTGTGGAATACCTGTTTACCACAGAAGTTGTTTGAGAGAATGGCAAGAATGTGCAAAGCCGTTATCAAGGCAAAGAGTGGCTACTTTGAAGAATCTAAAATATAAGACTTTTTTTTATTTGTTTAACCCTTTTTTGGTTTTTGCATAATTTAATTTGTGTTATCTTATAGTTTTGATGTCTTTACTATTCCAAAATGTGGAAAACAGTAAAAATAAGGGAAAAAAACCTTCTATGAGTAGGTGTGGTAGGCTTGTGAGCAGGGAGATGCAGTAGTCCAGGCGTTAGGTGACCATGGTCTGGACAAGAAGCTGGGTGGAGTAGGTGGTCAGGTACGGTCAGGTACAGCCGCCAATTGCTGCTCCCACAGGGCGCCGGCCATGCTCGGATCTGGCAGGACCGGGGCGCGAACCCCGATCCTCGGAGCACAACTGCACCGACTGAAAGTCGGCGCTCTTACCGTTGTACCACGCGACGGCCCTCGCTCATCTCTTTTTGACCATGAAAAATAAAAACGCCTTGTATTTCAATTTTAATTTTTGTATTTTAAAACGAAAATCAAATAATCACTAATTTTTTGTTTTTTAATACCCGTTTCTGAAAGGAAAATCAAATGACCAAAAGATACATGGACCGATGTGGTATTTTGTTATTTCTTGTGTTGAGTATTCACTATATACGATGTGGTATTTTGTTATTTCATGTGTTGAGATTTAAATATATGATGTGGTATTTTGTCAGTTGATATGGTCTTTTGTTAATTAATGTGTTGAGTTATCACTATAAGGTGTGGTTGTTTGATATTTGAATGTGGCACGAAATAGCTTCCATAACAAAAAAGTAGTAGCCTACATAAAAGTTTATTTTAAAAAGTATAAGTACATCAAGTTTATTTTAAAGTAGACTATATTTTACGTAGACAACTTTGTAAAACTAAATTGGCCTATGTATTTAAAGTATTTCCAGTATTTATGTATTTCCTGGAACTAAACGTTAAGTAGTCTATAGGCTACTACCATTCATGAACTAGCCTTGAAATTGATAGACTTGAAGTAGCCTATTTGAAATTGTGATCTGAATGTACTTCTGCAAAGTAAAATGAAAGTGCACTTTAAGTAGTCTAAGCTGGCTGGGATTTAGTTCAGAAAAAGTGTAAAGACATAGGCCTTCTTTTATAAACGTATTTTTTGTAAGGGATGTAATATTACGCTTATGTGAACTTCTTGATCTTAGACGATACACTAACATGTAACAGAGCATGGCCCTACCTGTCTCGCTTCAAATAGTGACAGATCTGCGTTCCTGGCACCCGGTAGCTTTCTCTGGGTTGTTGGACATTGGTCAATGTTATGGAATAAGCAACAAAAAGTCAAATTTGTCCGTAAAGTGACGACAGCACTACGTTTTGTAAATAGCCTACTGATTTAATTCAGCCCGCAACACAGACGTCAAGTGAAAGGAGACGTTTACGCACTGAGTGGTCTCACAAAACTCCTTAGTGCAATTGATGGGTCGCAAATTCCCACCAGGGCATCGACTGAGAACGAACACACTTTTGTGTGTAGAAAAGTAACCTAACACTCATTAAACACAGCCTCACACGCAGACACGACAGCTACATTTGGAGTTGTGTGAGCAATTTGTATCACCGCTTCCTGACATTAATGATGGATGGCTTCTAGGTGACAATGGGTAGGTTACAAATAGCAATACGCATAACGTTTTACTATTAAGTGTAATAAATATTTCAAATTACAATTATATATTAGCGTATAACGCATAATTCCAATTCAATTTGGTGAATTTTTCAACCCACCCCACCCCCCTCCCCCAGATACCACTTGCAACCTTGGCTACACTAGTGTTGTCACGATACCAAAATTATGAGTTCGATACCGATACCTGCCTAAATATCTCGATACCGATACTGAAACGATACCACGGTAAAAACCTAAACATCAGGAAAAGTAGTGGAATAATGGATGACAGAACATGGAACTTAAAATTCTTTTATTGATAATTCACTCTTTTGCAGGAATTCAGGTTACTTAAATTGTAACAAACATATTTTGCTTTTGCAGCTACTTTTTGGTAAGTGAACTAAGAGTTAACAGGAATGTGACCTGTTTAAACTTACAAATAATAATAATAATAATAATCAAAATAAATAAATTAAAATATATTTTCACACAGCTGCTGAGCTATATAGCTATTTAAAATGTTTTAACAAAAATAAAATGTATTCTGTTGCAGCTGCTGAGCTTTATGTTTAAAAATTTTTTAATTGGTTCACAATAGAAATATTTTTGTCACAGAACGTGGACATGTGAAAACCAGAACATTTTTATTTCTCTTTTTTTCTCTTATTCTCTCTCTGACTTATTTTCTGGACAGTTCTTTGGCCACTTCAAGGTTCTTAGCCAGGAAAACAAGTGTGTCAATGTGCTCCTCAGTCAGCCTAACGCGTCTAGGACTGCAGATGATGCCTGATGTGCTGAACACTCGGTCTGAAGCACAAGTGGCAGAGCATCCATACAACAGTCAGAATTGTATAATTCTGTAAATTGAAATTGCATTACAAATGTCACTTGGCTTCATCAATACGAGTACTTAAAAATATCAGACATCAAAGAAAATAAGACACCGGAAAATAATGAAAAAGGATGTGAGAAAAGAGGATAAATTATCAGTGTAACGTTATGTCAAAAAAGATGGCTAAAATGTCGTTGTTTAACCGCTGCTCTGTGATTGGGACATTTAGGAGTTTCATTATCTAACGAAGATCGCAAACTTTACTTATGAGTTAGTTACGCTCCGGCGTGTTTCATAAACTGCACCGTAACGTTTGCGTTGTTTTCTGTATTATCAGAACAGCTTCCACTGTCACCATTCTCCCCCATTTAATTTAGGCTTAGCTTATACATTTAGCTACATGGAAGAAATATGAGATCTTTAACGTTACCTGACCATTTTTTGGAGGCAAGCTTTTCTTATTAGCTGAAGTCGAGAAGACGAAGATTGAAAATGATCATTTAGCTAATTTAGGTTAGTTATTCGCTTTCCAAATCTACTCATCTGTGCATGGCCAAGCAGCCAATGTTGTGAGATTAGTCTACCGCCAATCAAAACACTGTAGTTTACACTTGGGAGTTGCTACGTAGGGAGGTCCACTAGTGATGGGCAAAACAGTTCACTTCAGTGACTGGAATCACTAGAATCAGTTCATTAAAAAGATTTGTTCAAAAGATTCGTTCACCGAATCGTTCAGTGCTTGGGTGGAGCTCCGACTGCGTACTGCGTAGTCCGACTCACTCAGTGAACTGAAACGGCCGAACGGTTCATGCGGAAGTGCTGTCGCTTTGACAAACGCGCCAAACTCCGTTTACAAATCTTGATATTTTAAAAGTTTCCTCGTTGAATATAAATATTGGAGGTGAACGCTGGTTTTCAATGACTTTTAAGTCTTAACTTGCTGGGCCTGATTCTGGCAGTTTGAGCCGCTGATTATCACTCAGAATCACGTCACGTTAATTCACTGTGTCTAGTAGCCTTCAGTGAACGAATCACGACACGTTCGCTCGCAGAAGTCCACTCTGCACGCTCGCTGCCTCGCTCGGTGCCCACCCGCCCGTGAATCATTCGTTCAGCACAGCAGAACTGGTTCGCAGGGGACGAATCACGTTCGCTCGCGGCAGTTCCTCCCCCTCCCTGCACGCTCGCTGCTGATCAGATCCGTTCGAGAGCTCAACTGAACTGAGAAATGAACGGATCTTTTCAGTAAGTGATTCAGTTCAGTTCGTTCACCCAAAAGATTCGGTCTTTTGAACGAATCGTTCGCGAACGACACAACACTAAGGTCCACACACTCCACAAATCTGTTGAGTAGTTGATCATTTCCGAAGACGGATCACATGGAGAGCTTATGCGAACACATTTTCTATTGATTTTAAAATGATAGTAAATTAGTTTTCAAACAATGACGTTTCCATTTAATATTTTTTAACGTGGTGGCGAACTCTGTAGGCCTGATGTATTGTAGGCTATGGGAAACACTGGTTTGCTAACGTTAGAAATCAGTTTACGTTATTGTGTCATTTGCATGAGCTCCCTACACACACACCCCCCCACACCCGTAGCCTACGTCATAGCATAGGCTACAAACGCTGCGTAGCCAGGGTGAATATCAGAAAGGGATTAGAATTGTTGATTTCATTTTATATATTTTTTTTATTATAATTATAAAAATGTTATTAAAATGCCTGGGGGGGCTAAACTGGGGCTAAGCAAATTTGTGACGGGGCTATAGCCCACCCTTGCCCCGGTGTAGCACCGTCCATGCTCCTTGGGCAACGAGTATTGAAGGCAAGAATCAAAACTCTGGTGCTTTTTTGACAACAGCGCTGCCGCCAGTTCTTTGCCTTGGCTTGATCTGTGCTCGTACTGAGCACATTGCCTTTAATTGCCTCGTCAAACTCCGATGGTGAAACAAGTTCGCTTGTCACAAAATAAATCACACTTGTAGGGCATGTAATTATGTTATCCATCACATTCGCTAACCTGTCGCTCTTTGAACTCTTTGAATATGTCGGGATGTTTGTCGGCGAGATGCTTTGCCAAGTTGGATGTGTTGGCTCCCTTCGCCTGTGTAGATTTGAAGCACCGTTTACAGACGGGCTTTGATGTGTCCGTGGGCTTGCCATGGCTGTCGGCAACGTAAGCGAAATATTTACATATTTCGCTCCGTGCGTCCGTTTTGTCCACAAGCTGTGGACAGCTGACAAGACCGCTTGTAGTAGCTACTCGCAGCAGCCATGTTCGCTGTGTCAAGGCTGAGCACTGAATGAGGCGATTGAGAAAGGGGGAGGGCTGTTGGCACGCCCACTGCAGGGAGTTGAAGCAGAGCGTTCAGCTTTCAAGCTGCACACACACACTGCGCCGCTGTCAAACCAGCACATTGACGCAACTCATGTCATTTCTAAAGTACCGATACTAAAGGAATGTGGTATAGTACCGTTTTTAACGGCAGAGTAGCGTGGTACTTTTCTAGTACCGGTATACCGTGCAACCCTAGGCTACACCCGTGGCCAGCCCACACAGAATGGAAGGGCGATACAATCTTGCTATGTAGCCTTAATGGTCAGCATTCAGCAGATGATGCCGTTTATTCACAGCCTAATTAGGCTATCAAATAAAAAAAATTCCTGAAGGGCAAATGTGAATTATGTTTTGGCCATTAACATAGTTTTAATATGATCTTTTTAATATATTATAACATTGGAATAAGGTCAGACATGATACATTGTAACATAATTTTGGTTATTAAAAGTATTTTGAATATATTACATACAGTAAAGTAGCCTGTAATCCATAGCGCCACCTTTAGTTTCCGTTTTGGGATAATTGACAGTTCGATACAAAAAACGAGGCAGGGGGATGAGAACGATTGCAGATTTACGGATTACCTACATGAACATGCGTTCGTGGTTTGCAATTGCGATTCATACTGAAACACTCCAAAAAGTGCAGGGGAATTGGTCGCATCTCGCAGATCGCAGCTTTCGTAAAACGAACCCCTGGTTTGTGGTGGTTTTAGCGCAAGCGCTTTCTGCTGGCTCAAGATAGCAATTATCCTGGCCACACCTCATCTTAAGATCAACCTGCCCAGTTCACTTGCTATGGGCGCAAAATCACTTGGCATTTAAACGACGTGAGTGCTGGGCGCTATAATGACCCCTCCGCCGGGTGTAAGGTAGGGCTGTCATACGATGGTTCGATATTCGGATGCTATTCGAATTGTAAAAACAAAATGACGTTCGAATCTGAAAATTAACATTTGAAAAAAATATAAAATGCAGCGTCTCTTTATCGCAGATAAAAGTGTCTGTCTTCCTTTCAACTTGGGTTGTGTTAAACCAAAAATAAATCTCTCATTTTAGCGTCTCTGTTGAAAATGGAAGACGCTGCATATGGGTCATTGCTATGCTTGTACTGGACGGACACGGCACTTTCATTTAATAGTAGATTTAAAATCAAATGTAGGCATATTCGTCCAGCTGAAAAGAGCCAATAATTCAACAGCAGCAGCATGGCAGAGAGTTCGGAAACCAGCTCGGCCGTGGAGAGAGTGATTAGCACTCCGAGCAATCTAAAAAGCCCAGTTTGGAAGTACTTCGAATTTTATTTAAACAAAAGTATTACAAAAGTGTACTGTATAGATCTTACCCTTTTCTTTTTTCACGCTCGTGTGTTGGGAGTTCTAGCGTTTTGAGAGGTTAACGTTAAAACTGCTGATCACAGTTCCCTCTCCAAAAGGTCAAAGATGGTACTTTTCTGTTTTTAATAGTACTTTATTGTAAATGATCCCTCAGGATCAAAATTATTTTTAGTAACATTTCTCAAAATAGTGTTCCTTAATTTTATTCAAACAAAAGCATTATAAAAGTGTGTATGTAGATTTTAAAAGCCATCTCAAATGTGAACTGGTTTTTTTTCAAACTTGACTGCGTTCATGTTTATGTTCAAATAAAATGTACCTATACTAGTTATGTGTCTCGTTGTATTGGTTTTCCCTCTTGTGGACCTAACGTGCAATAACACAGTCCGAAAGTTGGTCAAATTGTAACATTTTAAAATTGTAATAGATATTTGAATATATTCGAACTTATGTGTTTTTTCAGAAGGAATATTCGAACGTGATTTTTGGCCAATGTTGACAGCCCTAGTGTAAGATAGCAAAGACACTTGCGTTTGGGTTAGCGCAACTTAGCGCGTGTAAGATAGGGCCCATGGTGTCGTTTTGTCTCAATGTGAGAACATTTCATAAAATAAAGTCAAATGTTAACTTTACGACCATGAACTAACATTCTCCAACAGCAGTCTGTAATGATGCAAAATCATGTAAGATATAAACACTTGACAGGCGGCCCGCCCACTAATATATATGGTAGGGGAAACACTGAATTTAATGAATACATTAATTCTGTTATTTTAGGGGGTGGCCGTTAAATAACGAGTTATGGCCAGGGTTCGAATTGTCGTTGAATGCGGGGGAGCGGTGCTCCCCTTGTTAAGGGAAATTGGGAAAACCGCCCCCCTTGTTAAAATACGCAATTTTGTCAACTCCTTGCATCATTTCCTCACGTCCTTTCTTCGGTCCTTAGCTCCACCCAACGGAGGACGTGAGGAAGAGATGCAAAGATGAGAACGGAGGACTCGAGGCAACATGCATTACGCAAATGGAAAGTCCTTGCTCAGTCAAGCGTCAGTTTAAACAATGTCAATTACTAATGACGTTGCACAGCTGTATCATCTGTCAGTGGGCATTTAACAGATTGTTCTTGTTTTTGCACTGAAAATGGTAGCCTAGCTTACTGTTTTACTGGACTATGTAGTGCCTGTCCAAAAAAAAGTCGCACACTACTCTTCGTTGGACCGCCTTTCGCTTTTATTACGGTGCGCATTCGTCGTGGCATTGTTTCGACAACCTTATGCAACGTCACAACATTTATTTCCATCCAGAGTTGCATTTATTTTTGGCCGAGATCTTATATTGACGACGGGAGAGTCGAACCACTCTGTAAAGTCTTCTCCAGTACATCCCAGACTTTCAATGGGGTTAAGGTCAGGACTCTGGTGGCCAATTCATGTGTGAAAATGATTCCTCATGCTCCCTGAACCACTCTTGCACAATTTGAGCCCGGTGAATCTTGGCATTGTAGTCCTGGAATATGCCCATTGATGGGATAACCTGGTCATTCAGTACATTCAGGTACTCAGCTGACTTCATTTTATTGGTGCATAACGTTGCTAGACCTGATCAATTGAAGCTACCCCAGATCATAACACTGCCTCCAGAGGCTTGTAGAGTGGGCACTACGCATGACGGGTGCAACGGCGACTTTTTTTTTGGTCAGGCAGTGTATTTCAGGCATGAAATATATAGCCGACGGTAAATGATAAAAACATTTTTATAATAGCCTAAAACATGAATTGCATCGTGAAAGACAGCCAGTTCACATAAATAGATGTAAATTACATTATTCTTTCTCAGTAATACAATTTTTCGCCACCATTTGGACTCATATCATGGCCAGGTAACTACTCAACCCAAAGTTCGATCAAAGTTCAATTGTGCTTTAAGGCTGGCAAGATGCATCCATGACAGCCATGTAATTGTTGAAAAAAAGTAATTTTGTACTCTCAGAAGTCATCAGAATGAACCATTTCAGAGTACTCTTGAACAAATTATCTCACGGGGGAAATGATCTCTCATGCCCCCAGACCTCCCTTGTCATGGTTCTAGCTGTCATGTCATGTTTTATGTTTCATTCTTGTCTTAGTTAGATTTCTTGTTAATGTCACGTATTATGTTTAGTCTAGTCACGCCACGTTTTATGTTTAATTCTTGTTACGTTTCATTTTCATGTCATGTCACGTTTCCTGTTTGATTATTGTTACGATTTATTTTCTAGTCTTGTCATGTCACGTTTTATATTTGATTCATGTTATGTTTCCCGTTCATTGTTAGCATACACATTTTTGTGTTTTTCCGCAGCCTTGCGTTCATGCTTTCTCTGTTTCTCTTGCTGTCACTCACGCTTCCCTAATTGTTTCATTCTCCCGTGTCTAGTTTACTAATCTACTAACGTTAGATCAGGATTGGGTAATACTAACTCTCTAACCATGTGTTCATGTTTACCTTACGTTTCTCGTGCATGTCATTTACTAATTTACTAACGCTAGGTCAGGATAGGTTTATTACTAACGATTACTAATTATCTTGTTACCTTGTCAGCCTTCCACACCTGATTTCCATTCGCATGCTGCTCTCAAGCTAAGTGTCTGCACCTGTCTACGCCTGCATTTAAGCTCATGTCTTGTCTCTGCAAAATTGTTGCCTCCTGTTTTCAGTGCACTTTTGAGCGTTATTTCCAAGCCTGCCTTTTGTTACGATCCAAGCCTGTTTTTTGACCATTGTTACTGACTTCTGTTTTGTTGACCACTGCCTGCCTGTACCATGAGTTATTGCCTGCTGTCTTTGTACTGTTGCCCCGCGGAGCGGACTTCGGTCTGGACTCTGCATCATCTTCGACCCCGAGCCTGCCTACCGTCTGCCTGTACTACTGCCCCGCTGACAGCTACTCTGGTTACTGGACTTTTTGCATGGTGTACCGATTCTGAGACTGCCTTCTCCCTCGGTACTGTACTTTGGTTTTGGTTGGATTACCCATGTATGAACTTTGCTTGTGTTTTGACTATGCTCATTGGACATTCCGTTAATAAAGCCCTGACGTGACTTTATCTCCAACCACTGTTTCTGAGTCGTGCATTTCGGGTCCTACCCTCACGCACCCGTCTCACCCCTAGAGTGACCCCCCCCCCCGTCAACGAACAGCCACCCCCTTTTTAACATTTTACAATTTGAACCCTGGTTATGGTCATTGTACATGACTTTGACAGTGTTTTGAAAATTAATTTTAATTAAAGCGATTGTGTGGTATCGTTGTAGCGATCGATAGTGCTTATGAATAAAGACATACACCCTTGCCAAGCACAAACAGATGGCTTAACTCGTATTTCAGATTTTTTATTCACACAAAACGTTGTCCAAATGCAAGAGTGAATGCTTGATTAGTGGAAATGTTTTATAATATCAATGCATAATGTCGCTGTCATAGTTTCTGGCAGCCGTTCTTTCATTTAACGACATCTGGGCAATCTATCGAATTTTTCCGCCTCCGTTTCGGTGTTTGAATCTCGCCCGGCAATTATTCCTTTCACCTGTTTTGGATTTCCTGCCGGTTATAAATAGCCCAGGACTTCCGCATTTCCAACGCTTCGATATTGTCTTTGCTATTTGACTATCGGAGTCGGTAAGGTAAAGGATAGCGGTCTCTACGTTTCTGGTTGTTACTCTTCAGAAACGTAGGTAGTCCGGTTAAGAGTTAGGGTAAAGATTTATTTAGTCTTGTTTCCTTTTCTCTCTTTATCCTTTTATATTCCTCTACCTGTTACCTTTTGTTCAGCTCCTTCACACCTACAGCTGTAGGTAGCAGGTTCTTTTTCTATTACGTTTCTTTCGCCCTTGTTACAGGGACTTTTGTTTTTCTCTGACCTCCAGTTATATGCCTTTTGTGTGAGTGCGTGAGGTTCCTTTGTTTTATTACTCGCGATCGCCGAGTTTGCCCTTTTTTGGGGTTGTTTTGTGTTTGCTTACGCCGGGAGGTTTTGATTCCCATTATTTTGTGTAATTTCTCCCTTTACTGCGGAGCTGTCCGCTTAGTGGCGTATATCTCACGAAATATGCTTTCAGATCCCTTGGTTATGGCGCTTGGTTCTCCGAACCTTATACTCCCCATTACAATCGCAAGGTGGGATAATTCATTAAAGGTTGTTTAGCTGGTCATTTAAAAATACAAATACGCTAGTTTCAAATACGCTAGTTTCTGCATGGGCTATTTCAGTATATGGTGGAATTATATGGTGTTTTATAATATCCTAGGCTACCACAGAAAGGCACACTTTTTTTCTATATAGCCTAATAGTTTAGTGACAACTTGTAGAATTTATTGACTTACACAATCTGATGCAATCATTGCACTACCATATCCTATAAAAAACAATAGGATTAAAACACGAATGATTAAGTATAAGCCTACTTTAGTTTGTGATTTTACAGATTCCCCTGCATTAACAAATGCATTATTACAGTGATAGTAGACATTGTTTTGGGATATAAATAGAAAATAGAAATAGTTATCGTCTTCCATTGCAGTCCACAAGCTGTAAATAGCGAAATTCAGTAACCACGCCCAGTGTGACATGCACTTCGCCATTGACTGTGATGGCTCACCACACGCCACCGGCTGGAAAATAGAGCCCTCATTTCACGTGAACAAACATTAAATGATAAGCAAATAACTACTGCTGTCTCCAGTCTCCATCTCCATAAGGCTGCCCATGGCATGTCTTAATCATGTCGGAGACAGGTTGTATGCTCAGACAATTAATTAGACCTATGTTTACAATAAAATAGCAAATGTAACAAATGTGAAGACATTACCCATGTCCCATCACACAGGGATATTATTTTGTATTGTATTTTTTTTAACATTTCAGACTACACTTATATTGTGAAAGCTAAATGTATCCCAAAGCTTAGCTATACATTTAATCAATGATTGAAACACTTCCAATCAACATGAAAACATTAGGGTACAAAATAATCGGAGCAATCGAAGGAACAATTACAGTGAGCCAAAAATGTAAAATATTACAGCACACGTTAAAGCTAGAGTATGCAACTTTGTAAAACGGTCACATTTGTTGTCAAAACATTTCAAAGTTATAACACCCCCTGGCCCTACTCACAGAGAAAGAGAGAAACACACCTCCAACCCCACAGCTTCCACAGACATCATCCTGAACGTGCATCTGAGTTTTCTAGATACGATTGCAGGATTACAGACTGGTAGCTAATGTTACAGTAAAAATGTCAGCTACAGGTCCAGGTAAAACAACGGAATCTTTTCTGTTGTTGCAGGGTCGTTGCATCACTCTGAGTTTGTGTAGCATTCATGTAGTCTGAACCAGGCATTATTTGGCTACAGCTGGCATGCATGGCTATAGCCGAGTAGCCGGTTCTAGCTAACGCATTCTATACGACAGATAACTTCAGAAAACATTTCCTTTTTCCAAAAACTAGCTGCCAAACAAAGTAACGTTAAGTATAATGGCAACCTAGCTACTATTCATTATAGATAATTACAATTGGCAAGCAGAAAGTCCACTGGTAAATTAGTTGGTGTTGAAACTTTTGACCTACCTGTCCAGTAGAAACAATGGGAGCTCCATGTCTGTCTTTAAACCAATCCGCTCCCGTACATCCCGCCACCTTCTAAAATGAGCACCTGTTTACTCTAGTTTTCGAGTGAGCTTTATCCTTTTCTTTTTCTTTGCATGAAATAACATCGGTGTAACGGGTCACTTTTCTGCCATTGTTGGTCTAGCTGGTGAACACGCAAGGTCAATCTCATTGGTGATTGGTTTGTGATGTGAACCGGTCTATTTCTTCGATTGGTTTGTCATGCGCCACTTTGTTTTGAAAACTAAATTTGGGCCAAATCACTGGTTTTCGACTGCAGAATTTGAGGGTATAAACAGTGTATGGTGCTGGATTTCTCCCACAGCAGTTTGTTCCATGACTGCTACCAACTAAGCATGACTGTTCCCCAAAATTTTTGTTTAAAAATGTTGCGTACTCAAGCTATAAATGAATACTTTCAAATTGAATGCACAGACAAAGAATTAGGGAATGATATTCAATGATTGACAGCAGCACATGACACATGTAGGTAGGGCACCATAATGTTATTTTAAGTATAGCCTGATTAAAATACGAAGACTAGAACCATTTGCGTGTCCTTTCTTTACCTGATCCTCTTGCATTGTTGAGGATTGCATACACACGATTGGATCAGATACAGCTATCTTACTTCAGTGACTGTTGAGAATATACTCGCACAATTGGATCAGACACGGCTCTCATTCCATATGCCCATGCATACAAGAGGCATGCTTCAGAAAATTGGCTGGGGCCAGACAGGATGCACTTTGAGTACTGCAGTACTTCACCTCATAAATGTAGGCCTACATACAACAGAAACATGTTATATTCCTAAATATTATTGGCTCAGATTTACATTAAATAAATTTGCGCTCTTGATTGGTATTTAAAAAAAGGTTGTAGCCAGTTTATTGGCTACGTTGCTAGTCTCCCATACTTTATCATAGCCCCTCGTACCTCCTGCGTTGCTAATCTCCCATACCAGAGCCGGCGGACAGAAAGTTGCATATAGGCTATAACTTGACTTGTTTACAAGCCATTCGCGCAACTTCCCCACCTCGTCATGTCCCCACCTTGCCCTTCTTGATTGTTGTGACTGTTTCACCAGCACGGGCCTTTTAACACCAACAATATGCCACCACATCTTCTCTCAGTAACTTTACAACAGGTGACTCAACTTGGCTACTCTTAGCAACAATTTACCTTGCTCTTTGCCTAATGACCATACTTTATCATAACTTGTCAATCAAAAGCACTACTGCCTACAACGTGCATGCTGTGCAGTTGCTGTGTTCCATCAAGAACATTCCCTTTAATGTGAATCAACGGTTTTCGTTTTACAGATATGCCTATCTTAACAATTTGGCTAACAAGTGGGACGGCACTCCCCTGCGTTCAACAACAATTCAAACCCTGGTAGTAAGTACACATAGTTACATTGCGTTTTGTTTTCTTTGAGGTTGTATGCAGAGTATATCCATATATGACTTCTCTTCTTTTTCCCAAAAACCGGCTGGGGCAGGGACATTGTTAGACATGCGTTCATGTTTAGCTGCCTGATCGCCGTGTTTTTCTCGGTTAGAATGTTATCGAATCATGTGCGTGCACCTTGCAAACTCAGTCTGCACCATCGCATGTATGCTAATGATTGGATGAAAGATAGCGATATGGCAAGCCAAGCTTTGCCTCCATTCTTTTTTATTGGATCCTCTGACATGTCTTTATGTTGCATTGTACAGAATTTTGAAAGTATTGTTCACAGCACTTCATCCACTTAATTTTCCAGTTGTCTGTTGATGACATTTCCAACTAATTTTTATTCATTGACGATGTTAGTGCATTTTGTCTTAGTTTTCATCAACAAAGGTGGGTTTTCATTTAGTTATCGTCTCGTTTTTCATCATAGAAAACATGTTGACAAACATTTTGTCAACAAAATTAACACTAAGTGTATTAGAGCTCAGTTAGTAGAGTGGTTTAATGCAAACAAAAAGTTAATGGTGAACTTTTCATACAGTAGTTCTCTTCATATTTTTTTTTATAGCATTTCCAACTAAGGATCTGCAAACAGCTACAACCTCCAACGCTGAGTTCATTATGCACAGATATGCTGAACAATCCTGCCTTTGCACAACAGTATTTATGCCCCCCCACACACACAGTGGGTTTGATTGTTCCTCAGAGGCTTGCTATTTCCAGACCTTGATAAACTGATTCCTACTGAGGGCGTGGCAGGATAAGGTCCTATTCTTCTGTAGCCAGTTTCCCTTTAGACCCCACACTGGAAACATGCCGAGGAGCTGTACTTTACACACTCATGGATAACTCTCTGAGTACAGCTTTGGGCTTCTGTTCTGTTTTTCATTTGATTCATAACTTTGAAGATCCGAGTATGGCCATGCCTTGAGGGAGCGGTAATACAGGGGTGGGGGGACGGACTCGGTGGGCAGAAACATCACGTGTTGTGCTGGAATCACGGTCAGGGGCTCGAGGAGACACGCCTTGAAGACGTGGCAGCCTCCGTCCTACCGCCAGCTGACGGGGTTGTGTAGCGGCAGATAGGGGTTGCTACACAGAAAATTTTATCGTACTAGGGTACAATTGACTACCAAATTGGGAGAAAACAGGGAAAATTTTAAACAAATTTAAAAAAGGAAAAACGGTGAACGTTGCACATTCCATCTTTAAATTCCCTGAAATCTCAAGGTTATGGAAGTTGCCACGCCTCTTGCAGCACAAGAGACATGCTTTTTCTCGCTCCTGTGGATTCTCTACACACTACCACTATCCCTGGCATTCCCTTCACATTACCACAATCCCTGGTATTCCCAATACACTTTATTTCCCTAGGTGATCACTGAACATGAGGACTGAATTGTCAGTTGACCTGCCCATATCAAATAAAGTTTAATATAAATAAAATGTATTTTATGCATTTCAATATTTAGCACATGTTAGAGTTGCAAAGCTGAATGATCCATCTGGGTTTCTGCATTTGAATGGAAGTTTTCTCCTTACAGGTGTTTTTCCTCATCTGTGAGTGCATTCATTTGGTGCCCTGATAATACCCACTGAGCAGACATACAGCCCACTACCGGGCTTTTGGTGCACAAGCTTTTGCAAATTGGCACTAGAGTGGTCCTCTCATGTACATTTAAGCAAGACAGTCAAGATGAAGATCAGCTGCTAAGAGTAGGTGGTGAATGGTCCTGCTAATAGCAGACCTCTGTCATGGCAATTTACACAAAGTTGATGGAAGGCAGGGGGAAACCTGAAGGCTTCAGAAACCAACACCATCAATCACTGTCTCTCGTGTTCGTGTTTGTTCATTTGAATGTATTTTGTTGTGTCGGGCTTTTGTCTTTTTGTTTTTTCATGCGCTGTGTGTCTGTTGTGGTGTGGGGAGGCGGGCTGGAGATTTTTCGGGGCACTCCTGCCGCTTGTTTTGATGATATTGGCGAATTGTCTCGCCGGGATAATTTTGTTTGTGGTCATCACCATGGAGACGCATTCACAACATATGCTCTGGAATGTCCGTTGGATCTACAGCAGCAAAGTTTACCATCGCTCTTCACCAGAGTTGAAGATGTCGGGTATGATCAGAGAGTGCAGGCGGTCTTCAAAGGGCAACCATGGAAGGGAAGGAGAAGATGGTGCGGGGGAGGAATGAGGCGACGAGTGGGAAGGCTGACGCAGTTCGGTGCTCCGTTTCGACAGTACAGACACTTAAGTACATTAAGACCCTGATTATTTGTCACTGTTCCAGAGTGACAATAGTGCTACTCCAACTAAAGGGTGTGTATTCTAGGTCTGAAATTGTCCACATACAGCGCATATGCAGGGATGTGATCACTGTACTGTTTTTTGTTTGTGCTTTTATTTAACTCTTATGAACCTGACATTGGGAGGTCACATTCCATAGGACCTCATTTGGCCTTTGTGAGGTCATGTTCTGTGTGACCTTAAACCATTGTGAGGTCATGCTATTCCTGAGCTCAGGCTACTGTGAGGTCATGTTCTGCATGGCCTCCAGACATTGTGAGGTCATGTCCTTTGCAACCATGCTTCACTGGTAACTAATGATGCAGAGATCTTTGCTTGAGTGTCAAGTAGCAAATACCAGCCAATGAGACACAGACCTCGGTCCTGTAGTCTAAACAGACAGCTCTGATCCATCACAGTTTTGATCCATGCCATCACGTGTGCCTTAGCACAAGTCTGTGAAACATGTCCAAAGAATTTGTTTTGGAATTCCTCAAGAGCCAAACACAGAGGCAAATATTGTTTCAGTTATTTTTATGAGACTGACCCAGTAAAGTTTCATTGCAGCAGTGAAAATAGGTCACTAGGCAAAAAGTCCATGTCAAATGTTTCAAGAACTCAACATCCACCCCAATTAGCCTAACCTGTATGTGTTTTGATTATGGGAGGAAAACGGGTACCCGGAGGAAACCCACATGGATACGGGAAGAACATGCAAACTCCACACAGAAAGGCCCTGGATTTGAACCCAGGACCTTGCTGTGAGGCTATCCACTGCACCACTACCGTACTTGTCAGCACTCTCAGTTCTGTGCCAGCATTCACATTATGTCAGGTGTACACAAATAATTGCTGTGACAGTCAGGGCCGGATTACGACTCTACATGTGGACACGTAATGGACATGTGTAATTATACCATGCCACTGTCAATATCTACTGTCAATATCTGCTACTAAAAATTAAATAAATATACAATTCTACCATAGGTTTTACACGTAGAGATGTCTCTTTCCAGATTCAGGGGTAATTTATTGTCTTGGACAATAGTAGTAATAGATAGTAATTCCCATTTGAAAATTATGCAAAAGCGAGTTTCAAAACAGTTGATGTGTAGGTAAATATGATTATTTTATGCCATTTTGGATAGATTTGGAGACGGGTACGCTGCTCACACATCAAAAGATCATTTAGTATTTCTGCATATCACCCTCAGATTTTGAACACTTGTGGGAGTATATGATCCAGGAAATGTATACTTTTACCTGTTTTACATTTGTAGCCCTCAGTATTTCATTGCAAACTAAAGAAAAACTCATTTGTTTTGCATTTTACCAAGATCGAGACCATTTGTGGCACTTAATTTTGATGCAGTTTATGAAAATAAACTCATCTACAATAGTACTGTAAATGGTACAACTATCTTGCTTCATTTAAGTCATTTCCAAGTGTCTGTGAAGCTCACACATGGAGTTATACACCTTAAATAGAACACCCCTAAATAGGTGAGAATTGACCACATTTGGCATCTGCGTAAAGGGGTTAATAGTATTGCATGCAAGCACTCTCCAACGAGTATTTTCTGAATGTGTGATGGATATATCTCAGTCGTGAATATCTAAGAGTTATGATCAATTGATGAAGGCTATGATGCGACACATCAGTATGGTAATTGCCTTCACCACCACCCAAGAGCAACTATGATGCACAAAGTCAGGATTTTACAAAGGCAAATGTGGTTATTAAAGGCACTGCCACTGACATGTTGAAAAAGCATATCCCCCAAAAACATTTTTAGTAGAAACCTGGCAACCCAGGGGGCAGGTACTAGAAACAGGTCATTAGAATATCATGCCCTGTACCATCCATATTTTGAGATAAGCACCTCCGGAGCAAAATAGAATATGACCTAGATCACCCCGCGTAAAATCCGTGCAGGAGAGACGCATCATGACTTGCCATCTCTGAATCCGGCCCATAGTGTTAGTTTTATGAAAGCTCTGTATATTATAGATTCACATTGCCCCCTTGTGGATATTTGCAGAACTGCAACTAGGTGTAAAAACAAGGGTAATAAATGTATCCATTAGTAACGCAAACATGAGGTGCCAAAACATCAGAACTTAATGTGTGGCCAAAGACGATTTAACCCTTTAAAAGGGGGGCAAAATTTGTCCGCAGACCCATTTTCGCCACCATTTTTTTAAATGGAAAACCCATTTGGGCCGGGCAGAATTGAGATCGGTTGAACAGGGGAGGACCCTCCCTTCAAGAATCAGTGGCATTATGACTGGCATAAAATAAATAAACCCTTTAAAAGCTGCCCTGATTTCGCTATGGATCGCATAGGCGTTCACCGTAATATTTGGCTAAGTCTAGAGCTGTGAATAAAACCAACTTCAGCCCGTTTTTCATTTGTTTTTGAGCATGAAACAAGTACTGGGCAGAAATCATTCTTTATACAAAGCATATGTATGTTTGCATTGATATTATGTGTGTAGGCTAATGTGCGGCCCAAGACAATTTTAGCCTTAAAAAACTGTTCTGAATCAGCCTGTGAAATTGCAAACAACCAGCCGCAAACCAGAAACCAGTTCAAACTGTTTTTTAAAAATTAAGGTGGACCGGGAATTACGAATAAGAAGCTGCGAATAAGAAACCAACTTCAGTCTGGTGTTTTGCTTTTCAAATAAAAACTATAGTTTAAAGCTTGAGTCATGTTATTTGTAAACTACTGGAATAAGCAGAGCAGGCCTATGCTGCATGACATTTTGACCGTAAATGTAGACACTGTAAGAATGGGGGAAATATGCAATAGGCCTACTAAAGTATTAGCCTACTAAAGGCAACGTAGCCTACTACTAAGTGCCCTCACCGGCCCCTGGTTGCAGGAGAGACCCGTGTGCGTTAAATGAAACCTCCACTATCCCCGACCATATTCCTTCACTGTAAACCGGTTCTTGTTCCTGTCTCCAAGGAAACACCAAATAACATTATCTTGCCACTAGTCCAACAGAAACTTCCCAGTGGAAATTCAGAAAGAGCTGAATAGCTAGTTTTTTATGAGAGTGCAGTGTAGGCTACAGTTTGTTTACACACCCTTTGAAAAACTGATTTTTTCCAGGGAACTAGCTCTATAAAACTGCGGTCAAGCCAGCCTCCAGTTCCAAAAAGATGGTCAAGCTAGCCCCCTCATTCTTTTGTGGTTCGCAATATACTAGGCATTCTACGGTAAGAGCGTGTAAGAATTGATTTCAAAATAAAAGTGAAGTTCCAGTGAACGTGATAAGACGTGAAAGTAATTTCACATACATTCAATAAATAAGTCAGTCTGTCAGTAAACAATGAATGAACGAATTAATTAATTAAAAAATAACATACATACATACATACATACATACATAAATAAAACTAAATGAATAATTATTAAATGATAAAATTAATTTAAAAAAATTTAAACTACCGCCTGCAAACTATTTCAGAGAAAAATTGAGGCTTTCTCATTTCAATTGTGTGAATAATTACTCATTAATAAAAAAAATTTAACTTAATAATAAAGAATACATTTTCAATCTGACCAATCTGACTTCAAAATTACCACCTCATAGTGTCACTCAGACAACCTCAGGACATTCTGATGTGGAATTTCAAAATTAAAGCCCTCTAAAATGTCATATAAGAGCTGTGTTTCTTCTAAATTCAGATTGATATTAAAAGGAAACCTCCTGTTTTCACAAAACCAGTTCACTTCAGAATGATAGAAGACCAATTTCACTTCAGATTGATAGAAGTACAGTTCAGATTGTCTGAATGACAATCTCAGGACAATGCAAGCTGCTTTAAGGTGTTTACAGGTTGCCAAATGGGCTTGGATTAAACTGGGATAAAAGCTGCATCATATTAGTTCCATTCCCTTTACACTCTGAGGTAGTAGCATTTGCAGTAGCTCTGCTGGTGTTGTGAAAGCAGAATTTGTAGATGAAAAGCAGTAGAAATGGTAAACTGTGAAGCTGAGTATTTAGATACACCGACATATTGACAGTAAACTAAATTTCTTCATTGTGACTATTCATACAATTTATATGAACACACATACTGTAGTTACATAGTGGGTAACATTTGTTGAAAAATACGGACAGGTCGAAATTTGTGAAAGTAGCCTGAAAATCATCTAAGAGATTTCCACCTTGTGATTTTATAGATCCAATGTGACAAATGTGAAAGATGGTTCCATGAACAGTGCCTGGGCATGGAAACAGAGGACCTGGAACAAGCCAGGGAAGACAGCTGGAATTGCTGCTTGTGCGCTTAAACCCTTTTCTTCCTTGACATCACTATTTAGCTGTAAATTATTCAACTGTCCCAGTCTGCGTGGGTTGTCTGCATTTCTCCGTTGCCTCGCATTCGCACTCACCGCATGACAATAACTAAATAGGAAAACATTTGTGTAAAGTTTAAATACATTACATATAAAAAAGATGTATAGATGTAAAAATCTAAAAAATTATTATTATTTTTGTGTCTAACGAGAGAATCTTATAAATAAATCGTTGATAACAATAAATTAAAATTATTTCGTGAAAACAGGAGGTTTCCTTTTAATATCAATCTGAAGATAGAAGAAACACAGCTCTTATGACATTTTAGAGGGCTTTAATTTTGAAATTCCACATCAGAATCTCCTGAGGTTGTCTGAATGACACTGAGTTGTTCTTCTAGCATTGTGAAGTGAAGTGGTTTTGTGAAAACAGGAGGTTTCTGTTAGGATCCTGTACTCAGTCTGTCTGTGTATTTATGTTTCCTGATTTATTTTCCTGATGTTGTGTTTAGTATGTTACCATGTTTATTTATTCTGATTATTTTGTGCTTTCACTGTTCCATGTTTTGTATTACTGTCACTCCCTGTCGTCGTCACACTATTCGGGAGCCTTTGGTGATTTCGGTTTTTCTCTGTATTTCTTCTGTCATGCGCTTCCTTCATTACTAATTACTTCATTGTAAATAATACTAATTAACTAACAACTACTAACATCTTAGAATTAGGGTCTACTAATCTACTAACGACTAACTTGTGTATATAGACTAATAATAATAATAATACTACCTTGCATTTATATAGCGCCTTTCTCAATACTCAAAGCGCTTACAGTGATGAGGGGGAAACTCGCCTCTACCACCACCAATGTGTAGCACCCACCTGGGTGATGCAGCGGCAGCCATTTTGCGCCAGAATGCTCACCACACATCAGCTGAGGTGGAGAGAGAGAGAATGATTATTAGCCAATTAAACTGGGGGATGATTAGGTGGCAGATTGAAAGAGCCGGGTTGGGAATTTAGCCAGGACACCGGGGAAACCCCTACTCTTTGCGATGAGTGTCATGGGATCTTTAATGACCACAGTGAGTCAGGACCTCGGTTTAACGTCTCATCCGAAAGACGGCATCTCCTACAGCACAGTGTCCCCATCACTAATCTATTAATCTACTAACACCATAGAACCAGGGTTTTTTACTAATCTACTTACTAACTTCATCTTCTTTCCTCGCTGCAGCTGTCTCTCTTTCTGCCTGTTCTATCACTAATTATCTTTCTTTGGTTCCTCTATTAACTTCAGCTGACTCTCGTTTCCTCTTTCCTATTCCTTGTATGCACTTGTCTTATTGGAGTCCATGTCATGTTCTCTATGTATTTGGTTTCGGTCCAGTCCGTGTCTTACGTTCTCCCTCGTTATTGTACTATCAGCTTCCCTTATCGTTTCATTGTGCTCACCTGTGAGCGATCTCCCCTCCCCGTGTCTGCACACCTGATTCCCATTATGTTTACATACATTAAATGTAAATGTTATGTCTGTCTCTCCCTGTGTATTTAACCCCTGTTATTTCAGTCTGTCTTCGCGAGTTCCTCACATGATATTTTGCTTCTGTGGTACCTTCTGTTTTTCTGAGATTCTGCCCGAGCTGTTTGTTTATTCTGTAGTTTCTGTTTCCTAGTTTTTGTTTCCCTAGTTTTTTTTGCCTGTTGTTGTTTTGGTTTTGTATTCAGTCTGTTTTGTTTTCTTTGTGTTCCTCCTACGCCTCCCCGGTTTGGACCCCTGTGTTCTCGCGACCCCGTTTTTTGGATTCTGCTTTTGTACCTTTGCTGTGCCTTCCTGGTTACGACCCCTGCCTGTTCCTTGACCATTCTTTGGACTGTGATTTGTTTCGTTGCCTGTCTCCCCGGTTTTTTGACCCAGCCTGTCTTACTACGGATTGCTGCCTTGTCCTCATTAAACTTCGGTTTTTTGTACTTCTGCCTGCGTTTGGGTCCTTCCCCCCCACCTGCTCCTAACAGTTTCCTTTTAATATCAATCTGAATTTAGAAGAAACACAGCATTTATATGATATTTTAGAGGGCTTTAATTTTGAAATTCCATATCAGAATGTCCTGAGATTGTCTGACTGACACCGTGAGGTGTTCTATCATTCTAAAGAGAAATGGTTTTGTGAAAACAGGTTTCCTTTTAATATCAATCTGAATTTAGAAGAAACACCGCTCTTATATGATATTTTAGAGGGCTTTAATTTTGAAATTCCATATCAGAATGTCCTGAGGTTGTCTGACTGACACCGTGAGGTGTTCTATCATTCTAAAGAGAAATGGTTTTGTGAAAACAGGTTTCCTTTTAATATCAATCTGAATTTAGAAGAAACACCGCTCTTATATGATATTTTAGAGGGCTTTAATTTTGAAATTCCATATCAGAATGTCCTGAGGTTGTCTGAGTCACACTATGATGTGTTCTATCATTCTGAAGTGAAATGCTTTTGTGAAAACGGGAGGATTCCTTTTAATATCAATCTGAATTTAGAAGAAACACAGCTCTTATATGACATTTTAGAGGGCTTTAATTTTGAAATTCCATATCAGAATGTCCTGAGATTGTCTGACTGACACCGGGAGGTGCTGTTCTATCATTGTGCAGTGAAATGGTATTGTGAAAACAGGCGGTTTCCTTTTAATATCAATCTGAATTTAGAAGAAACACAGCTCTTATATGACATTTTAGAGGGCTTTAATTTTGAAATTCCATATCAGAATGTCCTGAGATTGTCTGACTGACACCGTGAGGTGGTGTTCTATCATTGTGCAGTGAAATGGTATTGTGAAAACAGGCGGTTTCCTTTTAATATCAATCTGAATTTAGAAGAAACACAGCTCTTATATGACATTTTAGAGGGCTTTAATTTTGAAATTCCATATCAGAATGTCCTGAGATTGTCTGACTGACACCGTGAGGTGGTGTTCTATCATTGTGCAGTGAAATGGTAATGTGAAAACAGGTGGTTTCTTTTTAATATCAATCTGAATTTAGATGAAACACAGCTCTTATATGACATTTTAGAGAGCTTTAATTTTGAAATTCCACATCAGTTGTCTTGAGGTTCTCTGAGTGACACTATGGGCCCTATCTTACACTCGGCGCAAAGCGGCGCTAACCCAAACGCAAGTGTCGTTGCTATCTTACACCCGGCGCATGGTTCATAATAACGCCTTGCGTTCACGTCCTTTAACTACCATGTATTCTTGCGCCCATTACAAGTGAACTGGGCGTGTTGGTCTTAAGACGAGGAGTGGCCAGGATTCTTTCTGGCGTATTGCTATCTTGAGCCAACATAAAGCGCTTGCGCTAGAACCACCACAAACCTGGTCTAAAGTCATGTCGCAGTTGTTTACATGTTATTTTAACGGCGCATATAAGTGCGTCTACATAGGCGTGTGCACAACGCTCGTACCATCCTGTCTGTTACACACAGAGCGCGCACAAGCATGACTAAAATATCTAGATCACGATGCGAAATATTATTATTGTGTAGGCTATATCAAAAATGCATAATAATAAAAGGTTCCATAGGTCCACATACCTTTCCCTCGGCGAAGGGAAACGATGCCACATTACATTGCTCTCAGCCCACTCCATCAACATCCAGGCGATGTGCGATGGTACGGGACAATGGCTATCCATTAAAAAGGAGCTAATAACACCTATATCAAGCCTAATGCGCGAATTGCCATTTACACCTAATGCGTGAATTGTCATTCAATGGAAAACTCGCGCACTGCAATAGACGGACTTTTGAGTTCTGAAAATGCGCTTCAGACGTCATTTCAATACAGCTCTGTTTATCTAGGAATACAGCCTGTAAGTAAATAGAATGGTTTGTGACTGAAAAAAGTTCAAAACCATGTCCAGTGAATATTGCTTTTATTGTTTTTCAAATAGCCTAGGCTACAGCGGATTCGCTGTGCATAGGCTACATAAGGTTTTTTCGATAGCCTATGGTTAAAAAACGGAGATAAATGTCATCATGTTAACTGAATTGCAACCTTAGCTATTCTTCGTCCTTCATATTTTTTTAATTACAGTGACAAGGTTTCCATACCCTCAGCTTATTAAAACCCCGCTGATTTCACCTGTTATTCCATAACTGAACAAAAGATTTTAAAGAGAACTAAGCGGCTAATTAGAAACTAAATTTGCAGCACGTTACAAAATTAATTTACAATTAATTTTAATGCCATTATCTGCATGTGCGCTTTAGAGGAGCAGGTCTGTTTCCTCTGCTGTAAATCACACTTTTCACGGTCTTCCTGGGAAAGTGGATCGTTTTAAAGCATTACGCTACCAGTAAAATAGGTTGGTCGCATTTCCATAAGCAGGACATTATAAAATAAGGGAAAATATGCTGAACCTATGGGTTGCCAACCTGACAGATTTATTATATTTAGTGTCATCATTAAGGCAAAATAACATTATTTATGTTATTAATCAAAATTAGAATGCAGGTAGCCTAATGAACTTCGGATGAAGCTTGAACTTTTTTTTTACGCCACTTGTATTTTATTCCTTTTTTATTTTATTTATTTATTCCTTTTTTATTTATTATTTATTTTTTATTATTATACATGTTTTGCCTTGTGAAGCACATTGTGTTACTTTTTGTATGAAATGTGCTCTATAAATAAACCTGACTTGAACATGAGTTCATTGCATAATCAAACGAAATTCGTTAAACAAGCAGGCTAATTTGGCGTTTTCTAAGGTGAGACGGAAGCAATTGGTCGCTTATTCTCTGTAAGGTGCTGGTGGGGGAAGGACCCAAACGCAGGCAGGAGTAAGGGAAAAACCGAAGTTTAATGAGGGCTAGGCAGCAATCCGAAGTAGAACAGGCAGGGGTCAAAACCGAGAAGGCACAGCAAAGGTACAAAAGGGAAATCCAAAAACAGGGTCGCGAGAACACAGGCAGGGGTCCAAACCAGGGAGTCAGAGGAACACAAAGAAAACAAAACAGACTGGATACAAAACAAAACAACAACAGGCAAAGAACTCTGGGAAACAAAAACTAGAAAACAGAATAAACAAAACAGCTCGGGCAGAAACTCGGAAAAACAGACGGTAACACAGAAGCAGAATATCATAAGAGGAACTCGCGAAGAACACTGAAATGACAAGGTATATATACACAGAGGGAGACAGACATAATGGGAATCAGGTGTGTAGAAGCAGGGAGGGGAGATTGCTCACAGGTGAGAACAGTGAGGGTTAACAGGGACCAATAAAACAATGACAGGGGAAACATAAGACACGGACTGGAATACACATAGACACAATGATAACAAACGGCCTGGAGTTAGCAGGTAAACAAGTGCACAGCTCAGATTGGAAGAACACGAAAGTGGACATGTGCAGAGAATGCGAAATCACAGATCGATGCAGGGATAGGACAACGAGGAGGGAAATGACAGCTGCAGGTAGAAACTCAAGATGAATTAGTAATGTTAGTAGTGAACTCTAGAACCCTAATGTTAGTAGGTTAGTATTATATACATGTTAGTTTGTTAGCAGGTTAGTATTAAATCTAACAGTTAGTATGATTAGTACATTAGTATTATATACAAATATAAATAAAGTCAGAAGGAAGAAAACGAGATATACGAAATACAGAAGAAACCTGAATGTTCCCAAAATCACCCGAATAGTGCAATGACAAAGACAGGGGGTGGAATCTCAGAAACATGGAACGCGGACTGACAATCGCAAAGGAAAGAAAACAGGAAAAACAATAAAGAATAAACACAGATTACAGGATCCTAACATTCTCAGCTGTTGCAGGTGCTTTTAACGAAATTTAACCGCATATATTTTGTAAACAGCACTGTCAGGAATTACCGGGAACTCATAATGGTTAGCCCGAATAATATTGATCATAGGCAACTATTGATCCATATAGCCTATTCCTTGATCGCACTAAACACGCACGAGCATGTCTGTTTCGCCATCATAAGCAATCCGCCAAGGTGTAAAAGCAGGCTTTTAAAGGGAATGGGATATAACATTTTGATTGGTTTATTGCATGTCACGCCCAAGACACACCTATAATTAATGAAGAGCCTAGGTTCAGCCCAGTTGCACCTTGCGCTGTGCTTAGCGCCCAAAAAACACGCCTTTAAAAAACCAAAGTGGACTTGGACACGCCCTAAATGGACTTAGCGCCATGCGCTTAGACCAAGCGCCAAGATCGCCAAGATAGGGCCCTATGAGGTGTTCTATCATTGTGCAGTGAAATGGTTTTGTGAAAACAGGTGGTTTCCTTTTAATATCAATCTGAATTTAGAAACACAGCTCTTATATGACATTTTAGAACACTTTAATTATGAAATTCCACATCTGAATGTCCTGAGATGGTCTTAGTGACATTATGAGGTGGTCATTTTGAAGTCAGGTTGGTCAGATTGAAAATGTATTCTTAGTTAATTATTTTTTTATTAATGAGTAATTATTCACACAATTGAAATGAGAGCCTGAATTTTTCTCTGAAATGGTTTGCAGGCGGTAGTTTAAAAAAAATTATTATTCATTTTATTTTTTAATAATTATTCATTTTGTTTTATTTATTTATGTATGTATGTATGTTGTTTATTTATTAATTAATTAATTCATTGTTTACTGACTGACTGATTTATTGAATGTAGGTAGGCTATGTGAAATTACTTTCACGTCTTATCACGTTCACCGGAACTTCACTTTTATTTTGAAATCAATTCTTACACGCTCTTACCGGAGAATGCCTAGTATATTGCGAACCACAAAAGAACGTGGGGGCTAGCTTGACCATCTTTTTCGAAGTGGAGGCTGGCTTGACCGCAGTTCTATAAAGGGGTAGGCTACATTCTAATGGATGAGAAAAACGAAACCCCCCGACTCTCCACAACACACACATACAACTAATAAGACTTTCAACAGAAGTCTTAAACTAGCTACTCTGCGTTTTTTTATGATTTTTCACATTTAAATTTCCAGAAATATAATCATTTAAATTCCCCCAACCCACCCGCCGACTTAGAGAAGTCGCAGCGTGCGCCCAATAAACACCGTAATCTACAGACCTCATGTCCTACCCAGACTGACCAAGGTGGTAACTCTGGAAACCGTAACGCGTTGTTCCCAGTGTAAACACTAAGAGAATCCAGTGACAAAGAGGCTTCAACAGACATTCTCAAATTACAGCTGTGATATGTGCGGTTTAAACATTAAGTGTAGTCTATAGCTATGAATAGCCTATACAGCGGATATTATTTAATCATTCTTTGTTTTGTTTTCATATCACAGCATGTGGCGAAATCCGGTACAGGACTTTACTAAAGTTGGGGTGAGGTACTTTGCCCGCCACAAAGGGGAGGTAGGCTGCGTTCTATATAATTTTTTGGGAAATAGGCTACTGGTTTTATTTGTTCCATTCAGCAGGCCCACAGTTCGACATGCCAGGGTACACGTTGACTGAATGAGACAGGCAGAAAATGGTGGGATAGGGTGGAGGACAGATTTGTAGCTATAGTTTTTAGTCATTCAACATTATAACGATTGAAAATGATGACACTCCGCGCTATCCTTCTCAGGTGAACTGCTGCGTGTTTTCTCCAGACTGTCAGATTCTACTCACCTGTTCAGACGACTGCAGGCTCCATCTGTGGAATGCAAAGACCGGACAGCTCTTGGCCAAAGCAAGCGGACATGAAGGTGTAGCTATTGGCCCAATTATATCGATATCCTAAAGTTGTGTACTCACATTGGATGTCGTGTTCTGTGATTTAATGACTAAACAAAGATCGCGAGTTCGAATTCCAGGTGTGGTGCTGTCGTAATTTCTACAATAGCCTATAGCCTATATTCAGCTGTATAAACTTACAATATATAGGTAGGCTAATTAATGATAATGTTAACAACAATGTAAAGACACTCAATTGGATTTTGGGGCACCGTTTTTGATGAAGTTACTTTGATTAAGTAGTAATCCCCCTGCCAGAGGTGTAAAATCCAGGGGTCAGAAAGTAAAAGTCCTGCCATGTTGTTCTTCCTCCCATTAACTCAGACAGCTGATTTCACTAATTAGTTCTACTTCCTGGCTGAAAAATTGTGGTAGCTAATTAGCAAATCCAGGTGATTGGAACCAAACACTGGGGAGGACATTTACTTTCTGAATCCGGATTTTACACCTCTGGTAACTGCTAGCACTGATCCGCGGGTCCTCGTCTATTTTGCTTTGCACTTACCTCGCTTCCTCCGTCCACTTTTGCCCTTTGTCAGTGGTGTCATACCGTTCGGAGTTCCCCGCTGATGTAATTTTTAACCACCATCGCTCCCGACTGAAACATTAGCAAGTTAATGTCTTTATCGCTCAAACTGAAACGCCCCTTAATAGTCTCCTCATGTTATCCATATTTAGAAGCAACCAGGCAGGCCTGTCCATAATTTCTATATGAGCCAATGTATGTTGGGATATTATTGAATATAGGCTAGGCTACTTGTCGTGTCCCTCATTTGCGCATGGTGTTTCATTTTTTTTGTTCCCCTCCTGTAAATGCCATTTAGCCTATAGGCTAAGGCACGGGTCCTCAATATTATCCAGTAGGCTGAGGGTCGGTGTGGTTACCGGCTTTTTTTCCAACCAAGCAGTAGCCTAACAACGACGCAGAAGTTGGCTCCCGATTCGCAGCTCCCGATTCGGAATTGCCGGTCCACCTTAAATCGGTCGCGAAAAGCGATTGTATGCTTTCACGGTCATCCTTCCGTTTTTTTCTCCGCTAAATCTAATTGTCTCAACATTCTGAGAGCCTACTTCTATATATGAAATGCCAGTTAATAGCTACATCAGAAATTATTTGGATACTGCACCGTTTTGAAATAATCCCACTCCAAACGTTCTATATGAAACAATACAGTAATATTGTCATATTACAAAAAATAATACATTTACAAAATGAAAATGTCTCAAACCTTTGACACTTGGGTAGCCTATGACAGAACAGGTTCTCACTCCAGTTGGGTGAAATATTACTGTAGTGATTTCAAATAATCTCACTGCAAATGTCAACCAACGTAAATCTACTGAAAAAAGTGAAATTTTGAATATGAATTCCTTGCGAATTTTAGAAGGTCTTAAACTTTTGACACTTGGGTATGAGAGAAGAGGTCCTCCTCTACCACTGATTCCAGTTCAATGAAATATTACTGTAGAATTTAAAAATAATCCCACTCCAAACTTTCTATGTCAATCAATGTAAATCTACTAAAAAACAAATTAGAAATTTTTAATAGAAATGTCTTGCCAATTTTAGTAGGTCTCAAACTTTTGACACTTGCGAATGAGAGAAGGGGTCCTCCTCTACCGTTGACCCAAATTGGGTGAAATATTACTGTAGCATGTTCAAATAATCCCACTCCAAACTTTTTATGTCAATCAATGTAAATCTACTTTAAAAAAGTGCAATTTTGAATAGGAATTTCTCCCAAAATTTAAAAGGTCTCAAACCTTTGACACATGGGTATGTGAGAAGAGGTCTTCCCCTACCACTGACTCCAGTTGGGTGAAATATTACTGTAGCATTTTCAAATAATCCCACTCCGAACTTTCTATGTCACTACAAACCTCCTCTCTCATATCCAAGTGTCAAAAGTTTGAGACCTTTTAAAATTGGCAAGAAATTCCTATTCAAAATTGCACTTATTTTAGCAGATTTGGTTGACATAGGAAGTTTGGAGTGGGATTATTTGAAAATGCTACAGTGATATTTCACCCAACTTGGTTCCGGGGTCGAGGAGGACCCTTTCTCTCATCCCCAAGTGTCAAACATTTACGACCTTTTAAAATTGCCAAGAAATTCCTATTCAAATTTTCACTTTTTAGTTGATTGGGTGGACATAGGAAGTCTGAAGAGGGATTATTTGAAAATGCTACAGTAATATTTCACCCAACTGGAGTCAGTGGTATAGGAGGACCTCTTCTCTCATAGCTATGTATCAAAAGTTTAAGAAATTTTAATTTAGGAGATTTATTATTTTGTGTAATATGCCAATAGGCTATTAGCCTACTGTATTTTTTCATATAGAACGTTTGCAGTGGGGTTATTTCAAAACGGTGCAGTATCCAAATAATTTCAGATGTAGGGGGAGACTGGGGACAATTGCAACAATTTTTTGCATTGCTCTCAATTACTCTCAATTACTCAGAGATTATTTAGACTAGACCAACCATATTAAATTTACATATGTCTACTAATTACCCAAACCTATACCTATACGTTTAAAGATGATCACATTTGACATGTAGTTCATCAAAATTTATTTTAATGGAAGTCGTCAAATGTTGCAACTGTCTCCAAGCCTATTGACAGTTGCAACATGTAAAAAAATGCATTAAACTGTAACCTACTAATTAACTTTTGCCTTTTGTCTCAATGTCACTGTCAGGTAACACACTACAATGCAGTTTCAAAAATGTCTACATGAGAGCACCAGATCAAGGGCGCTAACCCATGTACTGTAGTTCATATCTATATTTTCCTCAAGGACCCATAAAGTCCACCATATTGGATTTTCCGCTAATTAGCATTTTTTGTAAAACACTTAAAATGCTACTCCTCCTAGAGAATTTGACGGATTTGCACGAAACCTGGTATATACCCTCCTTAGACCATGCTTCATAAAAGTTGTATACAGAATTTTGATATTTTAAAAGATAACTTTCTATCAAACGGTTTTGGAATTATTAGCATTTTTGTAATAAGCCACGCCCACTGAAAATTCATTGGCTTGTCATTTGGCCATTTTTTGACTGAGGCCTTAGAAAAGGTACGTGAGATGAATCCACATACCAAGTTCCGTGCAAATAGGTAAAATTTTGTAGGAGGAGTAGCATTTTAAGTGTTGCTTAAAATGCTAATTAGCGGAAAATCCAATATGGCAGAATTTATGGGTCCTTGAGACATAAGCAGAGGGAACTGTAATGAGGCATACATGGGAAGACAACAGTTGGCATATTTGGGTCAACTATCCTTTTAAAATAACTATATTAAGACACATTTAATATTGTTTCTCCATTAGAAAAAGCGGGACCTGATATAGCTGCTTAGCTTGGGGACAGCTGTTGCAACTGTCCCTCATAGTTGCAACATGAGAACCTCATATGCTAGCTAGACACAATGACATTGACACATGCTAATCATGTCACATAGAAATCAACAAAACAATGATTCAAACTAAGTAAGTTTGGATTAATTCGTACAAAAGGTCAGGACAGTATGACAAAAATATAGCTTTCTTATATATATATATATATATATATAGCAAAATTACTTTCATACCTCCAAAACAAGCTTTTGTCAATAAATGTAGAAGCAAAGGTTGAATGCAGCTCCTTTCTTCCTGATGGAGAGAGGGTCTAATTGAGCATGTGTAGTATGGAGTGTTATAATTCTAGCATGTTTCTGATTGGAGGAATAAGATACTGTTGCAACTGTCCCTTGTTGCAACTGTCCCTTGTTGCAACTGTCCCCAGTCTCCCTAGTCATAACAGTAACTGACTGGTATTTCATATATAGAAGTCGGCTATCAGAATGTTGAGACAATTGGATTTCGCTGAGAAAAAAACGGAAGGATGACCGTGATAGCATACAATCGCTTTTCGCTACCGATTTAAGGTGGACCGGAAATTTCGAATCGGGAGCTGCGAATCGGGAGCCAACGGGTGTTTCTCAATGTTTGTACTTGTCTGTACTTGCGGACTTGTGAACTTGTGTGACCGTGACGTAATATTTAACGGCCCAGTTCTGTTCCAAGAACGCGAGGGAGCATCGGATGCACCCTCTCCCAACACAGAGTTGCCAGACTGAAAAATGGTGTCATTTAAAAGGAGTCAATGGTGGATTTTAAAAGGAGGAATGGAGGATGAATTGTGAGAAAATTGTACGGGATTAAATTGAAGATGGGGGGGGGGGGGGGGGGGGGTGGTTCAGAATTATTTTGGGGAGGGGAATTAATTCAGGCTTCTGGCAACATTGATGAGAACAGACTTGGATATCCCATTTCGTAATGGCAGATGAGACAACTAGGCTAGGCTACATTTTTAGTTATCTCATTTAATCAATAAATGAGACTGCAATCTTTGTACGAATCAAAATGAGGCGATAAATAGGCAATGTCTTACAATAGCTGGATTTTTGCCTAATTTTAAACAACTAAACAGGGGTGCACAAAGTAGGCTAGTTTTTTAGCGATGGCCCAGGGATATCGATCCATACTTTTCGCGACCGAATGAATTAACAACTCATTGTTCAACTGCTGACAATAGCCATGTTTTAATAGGCTACCTAAAAGCTAAATGAAGGTGGAAAAGTTGCTGAAATTAGCAGGCAATTAATCACAAAAAGCATATAGTGAAATTAACAGAATTTAAGGCTTTATCAATTAAGCATAATGGGGGAAAGTGCTCAAAGCTGCATGACAGAAAACCGTAGGATGAAACCAAACATTTTTTATTAATGTTACACTCGTCAGTGCATCTCTTTTTTCTGGGATGTAGCTAGCCTACTTTATCCATTTCCCAGTGGAAAACCTAGCACACATGTAGTTAATATTTTAATATAGATTGTATGTCAAAAGCACAAAAGGACTGGATTGCGATGATTAGCCGTTAATTTTATGTTGTTGTAAGAGCAATATAGCTACAAGTACCTAGCTAGCTTTGTAACACCGAAGGCTGCTACTGTTATCAGCTTTTTGGCAAATCGGTGCCATCTCCTGGAGTGCAGTAGGAAACCAGCAAACAATTTTTGGTTCTGGGAAGGTTTTTTCAAGGTTAGGGGAACGTTCCCATATGGTTTAAATTAACGTTCCCTTACGGTTTTCCAGGAAAGTTTTCTTAACGTATCTGGAACGTTCCCATCTGGTATTATATGTGGTTCCCAGAACTTTCTTTAACGTTACTAGAACATTGCATAGTTATGGGAACGTTCTCCTAACCTAATAAGAACATTCCGGGAGAGTTTCCAGCAGACAATTTTTGGTTCTGAGAACGTTCCGGGAAGGTTTTTCAAGGTTAGGGGTACGTTCCCATACGGTTGCAAATTAACGTTCCCTTGCGGTTTTCCAGGAAAGTTTTCTTAACGTATCTGGAACGTTCCAATCTGGTATTATATGTGGTTCCCAGAACTTTCTTTAATGTTACCAGAACATTGCATAGTTATGGGAACGTTCTCCTAACCCAATAAGAACGTTCTGGGAGAGTTGCCTTTTGGTTTTTCTCTGAAGGAAATGTTGCGTTCCTGAATCGTTATCTGGGCGCAGCCTATAGCGTCCAGTCTGTATCAGCCAACAGCTCTTTTATTTTTTATTAGCCTACCACCACAACAATTAAACAAGAAAAATAGTACTACTATTACTACAACAACAAAAAAACTAGCCTACTACTAATAATGATAATGATAACAATATTACCAATACTTCACATCAACATTAAATACATATTTAAATGTCTTCAGTTCCTCATAATAACATATTCCAACATGGCAAGATGTGTTTCTCATACACAGTAATAACGAATGTAATACAAGTAATTAGCATAGAATTTCTGAGTTCTTGATCTACCGTTAAAATTCCGTGGAAAAGACGGGCAGGTCTTCATTCAAATATAATATGCCTTAAGTCATCATTGCAGGAAAGTTAACACATTATTAATACGGTTTAAGTTTTATTTTACAGATCACTACATGTACAAGCCATGTGAACATATCAGCCAAAGTGAGAAATAAACATGAACATATTTATTTAAACCTGCATAACGCACAACATTAATGATACCAGTGCCAGACCATTTGTGTATTTGACTAATACTGTAAGGCAAAACTTCAATACCAATTCTTCATGATGCATATATTTCACTCATTTAAATTGACAGTAACCTGAGGTGCTTTTTAGGAATTCAGATGAAACCATAGGCTAATTTAGAAAACCTGTATACAATAGGTAGATATATATATAAATAACTCTAATATACTAATATACATATCATTTAGGTAAAAATTCATGAGTTTTAGGACATAGTGTTGGTATCCTATAGGCAAAAGGAAATGAATAAATGTGCAACACTCAATTTTATGACCCTTTCAAGAAAGATCAAATGAAAAGTCACCAGTGTAAGCTAAATTTGCCTATTATCATTCCTGATGTCTTCGAAGGCCAGTTTTTTTCCCCTCAATGTGTAGGTCCTCAACACTTGATTAGATGCCACCTCGCACAACATTTTGTGCACAGCTGCCCCTGGGTTAGCTCTTCCAAGAGAACAAAGTTAGTTAATGATTCTTTAGCCTACTACAAGATAAATTAATTTAATTTATAAGTAAAATAATTACAGTTGGCATAAAGTGCTGTAGATACTGCAGTTTAGACTTTAATTGATTATGCCATAATGATGTCATTACTAAGTGGGTATCTTAGTTTTAAAATGTTATTTTCACAGCTTCTTCCATGTTTATTACCATCTTTGTCCTCTTTTCCATCTCAGTCTTCCTTGTTGAGCTGTTGGAGCTCCTCCACATTCTGACATGGACCATTTTCCATAATGTCCTCCTTTGCCTCTCCCTTAGCTGCCAGTATTCTCCTTTGCATTGCAAGGATTTCTTGCTGGGTCTCTGCAAATCTTTGCAAATTTTTGCAAGACCTTTGTGAGAATATCTTTGGGGAAAGATTAAATGTTGTGGGCTTAGATCATTGAGTTTAGGTGTTTGTGTGCATGTGTATAGTCTACATTTTTTTTTGCTACTTCTGACAAGGCCTGGGGCTCTTCAGACAGAAGTTGTGACAGCTGTGTCATAAAACTAAAATATACTTAAGCACCAAACTATTACATTATTTTTATATACAGTTGAAGTCAGAAGTTTACATACACTTAGGTTGAAGTCATTAAAACTAATTTTTAACCACTCCACAGATTTCATGTTAGCAAACTATAGTGTTGGCAAGTTTTAGGACATCTACTTTGTGCATGACACAAGTAATTTTTCCAACAATGACAATTCTAGTAGGTCATAAGTTTACATACACTAAGTTGACTGTGCCTTTAAATTTTTAATATTTGGTTGCATATCCTTTGCATGCCATGACTTCCTGATGTTTGTGACCCAACAACATCAAAAGACTCTTGATATATTATTTTCTGGTACTCTAACAAGCGATACTATAACATCTCTGCATTTGAATGGATCTCTATGGGAATTTGGGGGTGGGACTATATTTAGCTAAATAAATAATAATTATAATTATAAAAAATAATAATGCATTTTATTCATGATGTGCTTCTCATAAACCCAAAGCACTGGAAGCAGACAATTGTTCAAACATATAGTCTAGTAATATTTTATATTTCTAACACATCTGAATTGCAGATCATTTCCACTATAAATGATTGGCATTTGACACTTTTGACATGGCACATGAAGTTTGAATTAGCACATTCTCCTCAGATGGTGAGATGGAAAAACATGAGGACAAGTTACATTAAATAATTTAAGAAAGATTCGGTAGCATTGCTTTGGAATAGAGCTAGTGTAATTAGTTTGAACTACAATAGGCAATATTGTTTGTTGTAACTTGGCCTCATTTTGATATCAATACTTGGCAACTTGGTATTTTTGTATGTTGAAAACATTTATTGTTGAGATTAACTGTACTTAAAAGAATGCTATGAAACTTTGTTAAGATACCTTGAAGATGAGGTTCTTGCTGATACTGGCTGTTTTTGCAAAAATTAAAACACATTAAGGCTAATAGCATATACATTGGCATCATACCTGTCATGGTTATTGGCAGCCTCTGTTGTTTTTGCGGTTGTTAATCGATTTGGCGTCGTCTGATGCTCCATCTGAATTTTTCTGTCTCTGTCCCGGTGTTTGGATCTCGCCCAGTCATTATTTCCCACACCTGTGTTTGGTTTCCTGTTGGCTATAAATAGCGCAGGACTTCCGCTTTCCTGCACTTCGATATTGTTGTTGCTAATTGACATTGAAGTCGGTAAGGTATAGGAACACGGTCACTGCCTTTCTGGTTTGTACAAATAAGAAACGCAGCAAGTCCGGTTAAAGAGTTAGGATAGGTTGGTTATTTTCTTTAAAGCTCCTAACCCTTTTCTTTGTCCTTTATTCTCTCGTTCTGTTACCTTTCTTGTTTTCAGCTCTTTGGCTACAGAGCTTAGGTAACACCCGTGTTGCTCTGGGTTTTCTTTTATTTTCTCTACATCTCTTCTACGCTCTTTGTCTCAGAGCGTGAGGTACTTTTTGTTTGTTATACTCGCTTTTTCAAGCTCGCCTCCTTTTGAGGTAGATTTGTTTTGACTTAGGTCGGGAAGTTTTTTCTCCCATTCCTTTGTTCTCCTTTTCCTGCTGCGGTTTATCTGCTTTGTGGCGTATCTCTCGAGGTACGCTTATAGATTCCCTATCTGTCACGTTTTTTTAAGCCCTGCAAGTGCAACAAGGCCAGTTGAGGGCGCAGTTGCATAGCCAGGGAGAATGCTTACAGCGCTTAACGGAGAGTCTGCATAGACTCTCTGTGGTAGTCAACCCTCCCCCAGTTACAGAAGCACGTACTCTCCCCGTACCCATGCCACGTTCCCTTAAAGAGCCCAAGTTACAATTACCATCACGTTATGGTGGGGAACCGGGGAAATGCCGGCTGTTCTTGACACAGTGCCTGATCTTTTTTCAGGCGCAACCCTCCCGCTTTTCCACACCTGAATCCCGGGTAGCATTTGTGTTATCTTTATTGAACGACCAGGCTCTCACTTGGGCTGATCCACTAATTCGGGCTAACGCCCCTATCATTCGTGATCTGGTCCAGCTCATGAACGAGATGCAGCTGGTCTTCGATCATGAAGTCTCAGGTGAGGAAGCGGCCAGGAAATTGACCAGTTTGCGTCAGGGCACTGACACGGTAGCAGCTTTTTCGATAAGATTTCGAGTGCTAGCCGGAGAGACAGGCTGGTCTGACGGCACTTTAAAATCTTTATTCCTCAAAGCCCTTGCCAACCCCATCCGAGACGAGCTAGCGATGCAAGAACCACCCGCTACGTTTAGTGCTCTGGTGACCACGGCTATACGCATTTATAACCGGATTAGAGAGAGGGAACGTGAATACAAGAAACATCCGACCCGTTTAAAATCCGGTTTATCAGTGGTGACTCCGCTCAGTACTCTCACCTACCCCTCCGCAAATCAGGAGGAGCTTATGCAGGTAGATGGGTCGTCCCTCCACCAATCTAGGAGAGCGAGAAAACACGATTAAATAAAGTAGGCTTTTACTCGATCATATGAAAGTCAAATGTGAACAGTAAAAACGTGTTAAATAATTTTTCTTTTTTAGCATTTATTTTTTACAAATACAGTATAGCATTAACATTGGAGACTAGCACTTTATATAGGCCTGATTGCATTGTAATGTAGCCTACACATTTGTGTACAGGAGAGCTAAGTTTGGGTCGCATATCAGTTTGTGCACTGTTGCTTCAGAGCTCTGTGTAGCCTGTTTGAGATGCAAAGCGTGCTTCTGACGTTTGGACTGTGGTTTCGCTATACAAACCATAGACTCTAGAAAATAGCTACAAAGCGATCTATACTACAAACAAGGCAGCAACTTTTCCTTGCAGTCCAGTGTATAAGTAAAGAGTGTAAAGGAACGAAGAGGGCAAGCTTCCCCCAATATCACCATCTGCAGGCGCTTAGGGAACGCCCCTTCTATGGGAACGCCTTTTCATACGTCACATGTTACTCAGAGGTAGTCCTCAGACGAAGGCCCCTTCTATGGGAATGCCTTTTCATATGTCACATGTCACTCAGAGGTAGTCCTCAGACAACTTTATTGTCTGGGTTACAGCTTAGTACACACACACAAAAAAGATCATAAACATAAAACAATAAAAACATAGATGTGCTGTTCATGATTGCCTTAGAGCAAATCAGTATAAAAGTGTTGTTTTAATGTTGAAGTAAACATTGTAGGAGTGCAGGGAAACAAAAACGGAGCAAGTTATTTTGTTTGTTGCAAAGCTATTTCGGAACTCCTTTGTAATTCTGTTACAAACAGACCGTTAAAAGAGATTATTTCCATGGCTCTGTGTGTTAACGTTACAAAACAATTGACAACCCGATTAACCTTTCATTAGTTACCAGTAGTAGTAACAAATCTATTCTTTATGTATTTTATCCAAACAGGCTAATACTTACCAAATGCACGACCTAACATAAATAGCAAGCCTATAAAATTATCAAAACATGGATTAAACTTAATTAAGTATTTTTTTTGTGTTCTTATATTAGCATTAAATAATGCAGCTGTTATTAATTGCTTGTAGATTCAAGCTACCATTAATGAATTAATTCTAAATATTACAGCATGAGCTAAACTGAACAAATACAGTACTTTAATGGTTCATCATTTCAATAGGGGTAGAGAATTGACTCAACTAGAGATGTCCCGATACCACTTTTTCACTACCGATGCCGCAGCTTTGGCTATCTGCCGATACCGATATCACTCCGATACTTTGTTTTACTCTTGAACAAATAATAATGATGATAATAATAATAATAAAATATATGGAAGCACTTTGCTCATGATGGCCAATTAGCCACCTAAAAACATTTCACTCAAATGGAGAACAAACTAATGCTTCCCCAGTAGCTCTATAGTCCACAACAACAGTTGGTTATGAAAGACTGCCACCCTTTATTCCAACACTACAAAAAAACAGGTACTGCAGTATTTAACGCGACCAACAGGTTTAAAGTTAAAACAATTTAAACAGCAGCATTCAGCACTGGGGCGGCAGTGTAGTAGCCTAGCCTATAATGGTTAAGGAACTGGCCTTGTAACTGAAAGGTTGAAGGTTCGATTCCCAGGTAGGACACTGCCGTTGTACCCTTGAGCAAGGTACCCAACCTGAATCGCTTCAGCATATAGCCAGCTGTATAAATGGATAATATGTAAAAAATGCTAAAAAGTTGTGTAAGTCGCTTTGGATAAGAGCGTCTGCTAAATGCCTGTAATGTAATGTAAAAATTATGTGGGCGACCTCATTCACAATTGAACCCCTCGGAGACGACGTAGCACATCTAACATTTTGTTTACTCCAAAGCTAGTTAGTTAACATCAACGTTACCCTTATTTTGGTGTTAATAGCTACCATAACTGAAAAAAGAAACTAGCTACACGATGATAGCCAACTGATTTAAAATATATCAAAATCTACTTCACCGGTTTCCGTGGTGAAGTAACAATGCAACGCATCCTTATCCTTATCGCATCCTTAGCTTTGGCTATCCGTAACGCGGACGTCAGCTGTTATAGCTACTGTGTACGTTAGCTCTATCTAAAAAGGGACACAATAAATTAAACTTTTAAAGAAGGAAAGAAAATCACTATTCTCTAACAAACATGTTATTCCCGCAATTTGTTAGTGGGAAGCCAAGTCCCAAGTAACGTTACCTAACACCTGTTGCTGCTGTCTGTGCAACTAACGTTACTGCTGCTGAAATTGGAGCTGCAGTTACATGCCGACCACCTCCAACTAAAATGTTAGTAAGCTAAAAACATGTATAGCTAATGCAATAACGTAATGGCCACTAAATAGACAAAGTATTGGAACATTTAATAGTTAAATGTGAAATAATATCAAACTATAGCTTGAGCCATTTAATTTGAAACAGTCATTTTAATTGACATAATTTTTATTTGATACAAAGGAATGTCCACTTCCGTAGCGTGAAATCAATACTGTGCTGTTGCTCTCTCCTAACTCTCTCATTCCCCGCAGCCTCACCCCGGACTGTCTGTATTAATTGTCGCTCCCTACTCTTCAGGAGAATGCCTAATTATTGAAGTTTAACTTATTGGAAGCTTCGCGCTCCCACATCTGTCTGTCCGTCTGTCTACCGTGTGTCCAGTCCAGTCCAGTACAGTCTAGCCCTGCCAGTCCAGTTCCGGTCTGGTCTGGAACGAGCGTTGCCCGGTTGCCCAGTCCCGTTCCGGCCAGGAACGAAGTCCAGTCCGTTGTCAAGTCCAGTTCCGGTTTGGAACAAGTCTAGTCCGTTGTCAAGTCCAGTTCCGGCCTGGAACAAGCCTGCCCGGTCCAAGAATATTGTGTGATCTGTATAACCTGTCTTGCCTTTCTCCCCCTGCTACAGGACTGCCCTGTAAGCAATAAAAACACCTGAGAATTGGCAAGCTCTTGTCTGAGTCGTGCATTTGGGTTCAGTCAGCTGTCTGGGTCATAACAGAACGAACTGGCCCAAAAGATGGACCCAGCCGACTTAGAGCAGATCTGTCACGTCTTCGCCTGCCAGGCTACGGCGAACGATCAGATGAACCGCCGCATGGACGACACCGTGGAGGCTCTGAAAACCCTCCTTTGGGGAAACCAAACTGCCTCGTCGTTCGCTCTGGTCGACTCCGGAGCCGACGCTAACTTCATTGACGCGACCTTCGTCAAAGAATCCGGAATCCCGGTACAGTCTCTGTCCTCACCAATCACCGCACTCGCTGTAGACGGCAGAAGTCTGGGCCTGGTCACACAGTCCACCGTCCCTCTCCAGCTAGTATTGTCGGGTAACCACCACAAAAAGATTCAGTTCTTTTTAATTCAGTCTAAGCAATCGCCAGTTGTCCTCAGTCAAACCTGGTTGCGCCTCCACAACCCACACATTAATTGGCGTTCCGGCCAGGGACAGGACTGGAGTGGCCATTGCCTACGGTCGGCCCTGCCCCCAATGGAGGAGAAGAGGGTCCCATCCAAACATCCTGAGCCAGACTTAACCAGTGTTCCTAACCAATATCACAATCTTTCACAGGTCTTCAGTAAATCACGTGCTGTGTCTTTGCCCCCTCACAGGCCCTACGACTGCTGCATAGAGTTGCTGGCAGGAGCTAAACTACCCTCCGGCCGTCTCTACAGCCTGTCGGGGCCTGAGAAGACCGCTATGGAGACTTACATACATGATGCGCTGACTTCCGGTATCATCCGACCCTCTTCTTCCCCAGCAGGAGCAGGGTTCTTCTTCGTGGCTAAGAAGGATGGGTCACTCCGGCCCTGTATTGATTACCGGGGCCTCAACGAAGTCACTTCCATTTTCTCCAAGCTTGATCTCCGCAACGCATATCACCTGGTCCGGATCCGCGAGGGGGATGAATGGAAGACGGCATTCAACACCCCCCTCGGCCACTTCTAATACCTGGTGGTCCCGTTAGGGCTAACTAACGCCCCGGCAGTATTCCAAGCAATGGTCAACAATGTCCTACGCGACTTGATAGGACGTTCGGTTTTTGTGTATATTGACGACATCTTAATTTTTTCCAAGTCCCCGCAGGAACACATTGGTCATGTCCGTCAGGTTCTCCAGAGGCTTCTGGAGAATCAACTCTTCGTAAAGGCAGAGAAATGCTGTTTTCACGTCACTTCCGTTCCCTTCCTGGGCTTTCTAGTGGAGGAGGGGAGGATCTGGGCGGACCCCGCGAAGATCCAAGCAGTGACAGAATGGCCCCAACCGGCCACACGTAAGCACCTCCAGCAGTTTCTCGGTTTCGCCTATTTCTACAGACGATTTATACGCATCCTGACCCGGAATGCCAGTTTGTCGTGGAGGTTGACGCCTCCGACACTGGCGTAGGAGCCATCCTGTCACAGCGGTCCGCCCAGGACAGCAAGCTTCACCCATGCGCCTACTTCTCCCGGAGACTCAGTTCGGCTGAACAGAACTATGACGTCGGGGATCGGGAGCTTCTCGCGATTAAGCTCGCGTTAGAAGAGTGGCGTCATTGGCTGGAGGGGGCAGGTACACCATTCATTGTATTGACTGACCATCATAACCTGATTTATTTGAAATCCGCCAAGAGGCTAAATGCCCACCAGGCCAGATGGTCCCTTTTTTTTAACCGGTTTAATTTTTCTGTCACTTTCCGCCCTGGGTCCCGTAATGTTAAACCTGATGCCCTGTCCCGAGTTTTCTCCCCCATTGCCATTTCTGCTGACCCGGAACCGATCTTACCGGCTTCCTGTATGGTGGCTGTGGTCTCCTGGAAAATCGAGGAGATTGTGAAGACCGCCCTGGCCATCCACCCGGATCCCCGCAGTTCCCCTAACCAAACCCTGTTTGTCCCCGATTCCGTCCGCTCCCAGGTCCTCCAGTGGGTCCACGCCTCCCGTCTGGCCTGTCACCCAGGGATCGCCAGGACCACTGCCCTGGTGAGGAGGAGCTTTTGGTAGCCCATGCTGAAAGGGGATACCCGTGCCTACGTCTCCGTCTGCACGGTGTGCGCCAGGAGCAAGGCATCCCACCAGCCGCCCGCTGGTCTCCTTCGCCCCCTCCCCGTCCCGGGCTGTCCTTGGAGTCACATTGGCATTGACTTTGTGACCGGTCTACCCACTTCGGATGGCAACACTGCCATCCTCACAATCGTAGACCGGTTCTCCAAGGCGGTCCACTTTATTCCCCTACCCAAGCTCCCTTCCGCGGCTGAGACAGCGGAGCTCCTGGTGCTGCATGTTGTCAGGCTGCACGGGATCCCCGTTGACATCGTTTCAGACCGTGGGCCCCAATTCTCCTCCCAGGTGTGGAGGTCGTTTTGTGCGGCCCTGGGAGCCTCCGCGAGCCTGTCTTCCGGTTGTCATCCGCAGTCCAACGGGCAGACAGAGAGAGCCAACCAGGACTTGGGAGCTGCCCTGCAGTGCGTGTCAGCTTGCAATCCCTCCTCCTGGAGCCAATTCCTCCCCTGGGTTGAGTATGCCCATAATTCCCTGAAGAGCACCGTGACTGGGATGTCTAGTTTATGTCTAGTTTAACCAGTCTAGTTTAATTCCTGAGTCTTTGCGGGTTTGGTGTTAAATCGCCTCCCGCTCTGTTTAAACCTGAGTTCGCTCTAGCCTTGAACAGCACGTCTGCTGTTCATAGTTCCTGTTCCGTCAAACTAACTCTGTCTGCTTCTATTGCCTGAACTGCAGTTGTTGGTTGTCCCTGCCTGTGTTGCGGTCTACAGCCTCCCTCCTGACGTGTGTGCAGCCGTCTGGGCTTCTGCTCTTCCACACTGCAGCTGTTCTTGCGTCCGGCCGTTGCCGCTACTGCTACCACGGTTACGGTTACGGTTGCGCTCACTGCTGCTGCCCTGCTGCTACGCCCGGATCCCGATCCACGGTCCTGCTCTCCCGCTCCCGCGCCCGCTCATCCCCTGCTCACCGGTTGTCTGTTGCCATTGCCTCCCCTGCTCTCTCCTAACTCTATATCTAATATATTATCTATTATGGGATTGGGTTCACTTGTTTTCCCACACATATAAGAAAGTACCTCATAAATGCCTCCCATGAAGTACTCCGAGAACGTGTGACCTTGAGTGTAAAATATCACTTCTATAAATTAATGCTTTGGTTAAATTGACAATAAGCCATTTCCTCCTCAACACTTCAACAACAAGTAGCCCATCAAATGCAGTGATTTGTTGACTTTATAATATCAGGAATCAAATTAGATATTCAACACTCTTATTAAATACTGTTAATACACAAAATATTAAGACTACCTCCATATTTGACTGAAGACTTGTTGTGGGTCTGTAGGTGGGCTTTGGCCACCAAATTGGGGTATTCCCCCACCCTTGGACAAAAAGGGTATTTGTAGCCATGATGATCTGTCTTTATCAATTCTGGATGACATGCAGTGACATGGGGCTGGAGGGAGCAAAAGTAGCAATAGCATAATAACGTTATCCAATCAATTATATGTTACACTAGCTAGTTATACATGTAACATTATCCTACTATAAAATGAGCAAAACTCTGTCCGTCCCTTTGAATCCGTTTTTCTCCGCGATGGGTCGCTCAATCAATCTGAAACTTCACATGTGCATTGAGCATTGGCATAGGCAGGGACTGACAGAGTCGATTTTTGAATTTTCCCAAATTTAAGCTGTTTATGAGCATTTTGCAGAGAAAATACAACACAACATGTCGCGCATCCCCGGGTATGGCATTTTTGGCCAACCCATTGCGGAGAAAATACAACACACAATGTGGTTCTGGTGTGCAAGTCGCGCATCCCCGGGTATGGACTAGTAACATGTGAATAAGTCGTTACATCGAACACGAAGTATCAAACGGATTCTCCGCCATTAACTAATGTTAGGCTAGCGAGTTGTCCACCATTATTTAGGCTAACAGCGAGCTAACAAGACCAATGTACACGGTCAATTAGCAAAAATCAATAAACTGCATCAAATGCTTTATCTGTCAGGCCTACGGGTTGTCCGCCATTAGCTAGGCTAACAGCTAGCTAACAAGACCAATGTACATGGTCAGTTAGCAAAAATCAATATCAAACTGACGGTTTTGTAAAACTTGTGTACACCAAGTCGCTTACCGTTTCACACTGCGCCATTTTTCTGAGTGACGTCCTCTGAGTGACGAGTAGGCGTTCCCATAGAAGGGGCGTTCCCTAAGTGCCTGCACACTGCAGATAGACCCTTCTCCAAGCTTCTGCAAAATGAATGGGAGGCGCTCAGAAACGCTCTGTGATGACGTTGTCGAAAACGAAAAATATCAAAGGTCCTCGTTGATTCAGGCGTTAAGGCTAGGACACAGTAGTTGTAGACAACCGACATCGCCACGGTCTCTGGTTCTAATGCCACCGCCACTTCATAGAAGCATAGACTCGTAAATGAAAGTGCCGTTATTTTGATCCAGCACACAAACATTTGCTAAACATTTTAATTTGATATTCGGGTGGCGTTGGCTACATTACCCACTTAGGATGCTAAGTTCTGACCCTGACCTACACTGCAGCCAATAGGACAGGCCCCGCCTACCTGCAGGACTTAATCCAGAACTATGTTCCTGCTCGACCACTTCGCTCTTCTACAGCAGGGCGACTCGCACTTCCCCCCTCCATGTCAAAGGCTCTCGCTCGTCCCGACTGCGGAGTTTTTCCACCTTAGCTCCTCAGTGGTGGAATGAACTTCCCATTCCCCTACGTTCTACTCCAATCCTGCCTGCATTCCGTCGAGGCCTGAAGACACACCTCTTCAGACTCCACCTTGACTGATATTCTAACCTAGGAATATCAGTTCCTTGTGTTTACTAGTTCCCTGTGTTTTCCTGTCTGTTTATTATAGTTTATAATAGTATTTAGAATAGAAGTGTAGTATTGCTGATTTACCCACAGCTTACTGTGAACTACAGTCAACGTTCATTACTAGGGATAGCTGCTACATTATGGGAAGGATGTGCTTTGTCTTGTCTGTTCTCTAGTGATCTTGATGATGTCTCTATGCACTTATTGTACGTCGCTTTGGATAAAAGCTTCTGCTAAATGAATGTAATGTAATGTAAGTAAAGTTTGCTAGTTAAGAACGCCTCTGATTAAGAACCTTGCTACCTAGCTAGCAGGTATAATGCCACTAGCCTGTAGCCACCCCACTCGCAGTTCCGCTACCGTTTTAGTCTTCATGGCTGTCTCCTGGAACACTGACAAGAACTAGAAAGCTAGTTTAGTGACTAGCAATTTAAAGTGTGATTACTATATGCAACAGGCCATTTCATACATACGTTGTTCATTTGAAACGCGAACACAGAAAGGTTTGCTGATTGTCGGTTACTGGCTCAACTTCGCACAACTTAGTTTTCCAACCTTTTCACTGCAATCTTTGCTTTTCATACAAGTCATATGAAGGACAACAGAGTTTTGCGCCAAAAGTCTATTAACGTTAACACACACAGCACAATAAACAACTGCTTGCTAAGCTGCTAGGTTCGCTGATAGCAACATTAGCTATGACCTGATACAAGTATGAATTCAAAACATCTGATTCACCTATGATTGTCTGTAGAATAGGAGTCAACTGCTTAAATATCAGGAATGTTAACTGACATTGCAAAAAATCAATATTTTCTCATTTTGATGCATAAATAGCGTTCGTAGCGAAAACAGAACACCTTCAAATCAAAAAAACGTCATCAATGTGCACCCAGATGTTGTTAAAAATCACTTTTTAAAAAGATTTGCAGAATAACATATCGAGTTAAGTACATAAAAACGTTGCTTAGATCAAATGCACTCCAAATATGTTGCTCAGTCAAATAAGCCTCTTGTACATTTACTCGTAAAAGGCAACTCGAAGCTCAATTCCCATTCATTTCTGAGGTTCGAGGTCTGCATATTTTTCCAGAATTGATGAAGGAAGTGCCCCCTGAGCTTGACGTCTCGTTTTAGTAGTCTCTGGTAAAAGCTTCCCCCATGTCGTATGTCATCGCTTCGCGCAATGAATGATGGGATATCCAAGTTCACGAACTTGTTTGGCGAGTTTGCATCCGATGCATCCTCGACATTTGGTGCGGATCAAGTACATTTCCGGGATCTTTGAGCATCCTCGCTTCTTTGCGTTCTTGGCTTTGGAACAGAACTTGGCCCGTTTTATGACGTCACCCTATTCACAAGAACGTGTTTCTGCAAGTGCCCTTTTGTCTGCACACTTGACACTACATGCGTCACAAGTCCGTACTTGTGCGGACTTGATATTGAGAAACACCCAACTTCAGCGTCGTGCAGTAACACACCTGATTCTACTAATCAAGGTCCTTAGCAAACACTCTAGTCATTGATTAGTAGAATCAGGTTTGTAACTGAGGGCGGCGCAGTGGTGCAGTGGTTAGCACTGTCGCCTCACAGCAAGAAGGTACCGAGTTCAAATCCCGGCCGAGGGCCTTTGTGGAGTTTGCATGTTCTCCCCATGTCCGCGTGGGTTTCCTCCGGGTACTCCGGTTTCCTCCCACAGTCCAAAGACATACAGGTTAGGCTAATTGGAGACTTAAAATTGCCCATAGGTATGAGTATGTGAGTGAATGGTGTGTGTGTCCTGTGATGGATTGGCGGCCTGTCCAGGGTGTATTCCTGCTTCTCGCCCGATGCATGCTGGGATAGGCTCCAGCACCCCCCGTGACCCTGACCAGGAATAAGCGCGTTAATGGATAATGGATGGATGGATGGGTTTGTAACTGCTTGGTTGGAACAAAAGCCTGCACCACACCCAACCTTTCTAAGATGAGGACCCCTGGGCTAAGGATATCTGGCAAGTAGCCTAGACCTAAATGAGCGAACATACCTAATCATTCAAATATCATTATTATCATCCACAGGTCCTGTGAAATCGTGTGTTTTCTCCACCGACTGTGTGCTGTTTGCAAGTGCATCCCATGACTGTTCTGTGCGAATCTGGCTCACCGCTACTGCCGAATGTGTGCGCGTACTAACAGGTGGGCATATTGCGTGCGCATTGAGGTGTTCAGTGCATTGAACTGAATTGTTTGCCATTCGTTAGATAGAAGGCTACTATGTGGTGGAACAGAATGTTATGTTATTGTCATGGTTTTTAACCCTTTTCCCTATGCGGTCGTTTTCCTTGGTGGGCACGCGAGGGCGCTGCCCTTTTGGTGGATGCTTGCTCCGCCCTGCTTGGATTGCGGAGCTTCTGTTATCGTCCACACCTGTGCGTGGTCACCTGGAGAGATATTTAAGCCTCCCGTTTCCTTCGTTCGGGGCTTCGAGATTAATTGTTGATTGTGATTGATTGTTTGTACTGTGGTGTATTTTTGGCATTATTTGTGCTGTTTTGTGTGTGTGAGTTTTGCGGGACTTGCCTTTGTGCTTTGAGCTTTCAGGATTAATTCCTTTTTTGTCTTTTTTGTTGTTGCTGGTGGCTAGCCTTTTTGGTGTGCTCGTTTCAGTCTCCGCTTTCTGGTCTTACCTTTGTTTGTTTGCTGCCTAGATCTTTTGCCTGTTTCTGTCTCTTTCTCCTCTCTCTGTTTGCTGTCTTCCGTGAAAGCTAGAGGAGTCTTTGTTTGTGTATCTTTGTATGGTAGTTTCTTACTAAGAGACAGGGCGTTTTATCATACTGACTTTGGGGCTTTATTTATTCTTAGAGGCAGGGCATGTATTTTCTATTGAGCTTGCGCTAGTCAGATAGCTGATAATTCCGGTGCAGCTGTCCTCTCTTCCCTGTGTGCCTTTATCCGTATATGGAGTTGGACGATTTTGTTTGGAACTGTAGTTCTGTTTCGTCTGTCGGTGCATGTCTTGTGCCTTTATCCGTATATCGTGTCGGGTAAGTGAGGACTAGGTAAAATGTGTATTATCTGAATCCAGCGGTTCCAACAGTCAATACCCTTGTTAAAACGTTCGGCACTCTGAATACTGAACACAAGCGATATTGCGTGCTAGAACCCCTCACTTAACCTACATTCAAAATAAGTTTTACGTGATTTAATTTTATTATTATTATTAAAAATTACAATCATCAATTAAATCGCCAAATTCATTAATAGGTAAGTCGAACAGTAACCTGGTGGATCAACCAACAAGCCAAAACAAAGTCTAAATCAGGTCTTGAGATTAAGTAATTTTATTAAGCTAAAACAGTCAATTGGAATAATGAATTGAAATCATACATTCACTAAGGAATGTAGGCTGACTACTTATAATTCACAAAAGTGAAGGCATTAAACCAGACATTAATTAGGAAATACCAGTAAAGAGAGAGATAAGCCAAAAATTGTCAATATTATTTACCCTCCAGCTGAACAGGAACAAAAGGAAACGCACGAGGAACCAAAAAGAATGACTTCTTCACCAACAAACTCCAAACAGACTAAATTCTTTTTTTGCGGTACACTCATAAAGTACCTTGACAGGGAGGGGATCCATGCCCTGATTGGGTTAAGGTGTGGGAGTGGGGTCATTTATGACAAAGACTGGTTTATCTTTGATGTTGGTGGGGGTTAATGTGTAGGAGAGAGACAGAGAGCGACAGAGATAGAGAGCGGGAGCGGGGGGGGGGGGGTGCTTGACTCATATATATCTAAATATTAGATATCCTACATCCCTCTCTTGTAAGAATAGGTGCATGCACCCGCTAAAAACCTATTCTTACATCACCAAATAGGAATCACATTACACATTTGAACATTGAAGATGCAGTTACATGCTAACAACAAAAACAACTGTCCAAATGGTTCACCAACCATTTTTAAAACATTTAGTCCATGCCCAGTTTAATAGTCCCTTTGTGATCTGCTGGCCAGCAGATATATGGACACACTGACGTATGTCCCACGATGATCCAGTGTGGTGCGGAGAGATATCTCTATTAGACACTCTTTTTGTGTCGCTGCGGTTATGACACCCTGGTTCAGTCTCTTCCTTCTCCAGTGTCTGGGTATCTAGACTGGCAAGGGACAAGAGATGCAGTACATGCAGTGCTTTTTCCATTAATGTTGCAATTGCGTGAGTGAAATGCAACCTACTCCACAGTGTCTCTACCAGTTCTGCACGGCGTGCTGGGGCTCTGTCTCCTGTGACAGGAAGCTGGACGATCCACAGGTGGCAAAGTGCAGTCAGGACCTCTCTTCTGACGGACGGGGAAGCGCCTCTTTCCCTGTCGGAATCCATTTTGGCTCCTTTAGCCTGGATCCAATTGGGTGGACTGCTGACGGCAGTTGCTTAGGCTAGCTTCCCGCGGCAGGGTGTGGGACCGGTTGCATTTGTTTGCACTTGTGTCTGTTGGTTTCCTTTAGGGAATGGCAGGAGAAGACTGTGGGAGTTGAGGGCTTAGGCATTATCACTCATAGCAACATGTGAAGACCGGGACAATTAATGATAGCACTGCATGTTATGACCGCTGTCAGTCCATGCAGGGGAACCTTACGGACAGGGTTTACCGTCCACGGGATTGCCAGTCTAAATAATCACATGAATAGGGCAGACTTGTCCAGAAGTGTCCAGGAACAGTATTTGGCGGGGCACCTACACTCTATAAAAGGGACTTAAACACAACATGGGCATGGTATTAGGTTAAAAGGTGGTGGTAGGGATGGGGGGGGGCGGGGGGGGACAGAGAGAGGCCGAGAGAGAGAGACAGAGAAAGAGCAAAAGACATTAGGAAACATCCCGTCATTGGAGTTTGACGATTTTGTACGGAACTGTAGTTCTGTTTCGTCTGTCGGTGCAAGTCTTGTGCCTTTATCCGTATATGGAGTTTAACGATTTTGTTCGGAACTGTAGTTCTGTTTCGTCTGTCGGTGCATGTCTTGTGCCTTTATCTGTATATGGAGTTGGAAGATTTTGTTCGGAACTGTAGTTCTGTTTCGTCTGTCGGTGCATGTCTTGTGCCTTTATCCGTATATGGAGTTTGACGATTTTGTACGGAACTGTAGTTCTGTTTCGTCTGTCGGTGCATGTCTTGTGCCTTTATCCGTATATGGAGTTTGACGATTCTGTTCGGAACTGTAGTTCTGTTTCGTCTGTCGGTGCATGTCTTGTGCCTTTATCCGTATATGGAGTTTGACGATTCTGTTCGGAACTGTAGTTCTGTTTCGTCTGTCGGTGCATATCTTGTGCCTTTATCCGTATATGGAGTTTGACGATTTTGTTCGGAACTGTAGTTCTGTTTCGTCTGTCGGTGCATGTCTTCCTGTGGGGAAATCTTCTGGGCAATGTTGTGGACATGTTTGCGTTTGAGAGTCTCTGAAAATAGCCTTGGAACGTTAGTTTTCTGTTCCATTTCGCCTCGTAACATTTCCACTTATTGAGAGGCTAGGGCGTGTATTTTCTACTAAGCTTGTGTGGTCATCTTTGCTAGTAAAGTTATGGGACGACGGTGCTCCGTCGGCTTGCCTGTAAAATGTTTCTCTCCCCTGAGAGATCGGGCGTTTACCCCTTTACGTTTTCTGGAGTAATGAGGGACTTGCCATGTGGATATAGTTATCCGGACTTTCCCCTCCTGGCGTATGTGCCTATGTGCATGTAATTATCCAGACTCTTCTCCCCTGGCTCTTGTCTGTTCCTGCTTCCTAGTTTTTGCATGTGACTGCTAGCTTGTGAAAGTAGCCATGGAATATTATATCCGTTCCTTTGGCCTTCTCTTATACTATTTCGTATTTTGCCGTGTTTATCGGCTGTGTGTTTTGTTTGTGCCATTTTGCTACTCGCCTGTTCTTATGCGTCTCGTTTCCGAGACAGGGCGTTTGTTATTTCCGGCTCGTTTATTAGTTACTTAGCTCGTAGAAGTATGGGGTAGTGGTCCTTTGTTCCCTTTCGCCTTGTTTGGGTTTCTTGTTGTGAAACCAGGCGTTTGTGCTTCTACTCATTGGTGTGTAACAGTGAGGCGGTCTGTAGCTGTGGTGTGTGTGTGTTCCTTGTCTTGTCTCCTTCCTTATCTGCGGGGTTTCCCGCCTTAGTGGCCTTAGGGCTTAAAGATTCCCCTTGCTGCGTTTGGCTCCTCCTGCCTCACACGTCACGCCCCATTACAGTTATTGTATAGGTTGGCTATATTTCACAACACATAAGCTACTGTAAAAAGACCAAAATAAGTGGTCAAAAGGTTGGCGTCACCCTATAATAAAAGAACGTTGTAAAGATTGTAGGATATCTAATATTCCCCCCCTTCTCTCTATCTCTGTCGCTCTCTGCCTCTCTCTCACTCTCACCCCCCAACATCAAAGATAAGCCAGTCTTTGTCAATAAATGATCCCTCTCCCCCACACCTTAACCCAATCAGGGCTTGGATCCCCTCCCTGTCAAGGTATTTTATAGTTGCACCGCAGAAAAAGAATTTAGTCAGTTTGGAGTTTGTTGGTGAAGAAGTCATTCTTTTTGGTTCCTCATGCGTTTCCTTTTGTTCCTGTTCAGCTGGAGGGTAAATAATTTGGCAATTTTTGGCTTATCTCTCTCTTTTCTGGTATATTCAAATTAATGTCTGGTTTAATGTCTTCCTTTTGTGAATTATAAGTAGTCAGCCTACATTCCTTCGTGAATGTATGATTCCCAGTCATTATTCTAATTGAATGTTTTCATTTAATAAAATTACTTAATCTCAAGACCTGATTTAGACTTTGTTTTGGCTTGTTGGTTGATCCACCAGGTTACTGTTCGACTTACCTATCAAAGAATTCGGCGATTTAATTGATGATTGTCATTTTTAATAATAATTATTAAATTAAATAACGTAAAGCTTATTTTGAATGTAGGTTAAGTGAGGGGTTCTAGCACGCAATATCGCTTGTGTTCAGTATTCAGAGTGCCGAACGTTTTAACAAGAGCATTGACTGTTAGAACCGCTGGATTCAGAAAATACACATTTTACCTAATCCTCACTTACCCGACAAGATTGTGATACAGATCGTGCATGTTTTGTCTCAATGTCTCATCATTGCCTTACTTGTTAACCCGTATAAGAGTCCTACGTGTTCATGTTGGATAGCCTATTTAAATGTTGCTGGCTTAAAAGACGGTCTGCGGCATCACATGGTTGTCTGCGAAAACCAAACCTTGCGTGTTATAGGATACTGTAAATATGGTATTAATGTCTCTCAGGCCACAGGAGGAGTGTTGAGACCGTCAGCCTCAGTCCCGATTGCAAGTGGTTGATTTCCGGAGGCTGGGATAAAGACGCCATTCTCTGGGATGTGCAGGTAAGAGCTGTGCAGATGTAATAAAACAGGTTGAAAAATGTAGTCGTTCACTGATTGGTTTATGTCCCATTTATTCCCTTGGTGAAAAGCTAATTATTCCCACACTATTTACAGATTTACACAAATGCAAACAAATCTTTCCAAAAATGCGAAACAAATTTGTTTTTATTTAGTTTGCAATTAAATACTGAGAGCTACACATGTAAAACAGGTAAAACAGTACATTTCCTGGATCATACACTCCTTGTCCGCAAGTGTGCAAAATATGAGGGTGATATGCAGAACTACTAAAGATCTATGATGCAAAATGTAACCAGTGTACCCTGTTGTCCCTTAAGCCAGATGCACACAGCCCGACTGAAGAAATCTAGACTAATCTCAACTCAACTGGTTTTTATCAGTCGGTCTGTCTGCACGTGAAAAAAGTGAAAAATCCAGTTTTTGGTCGAGATTTTCTCAGATTTGAAGATTGAGCATGTTGGATCTCTGGAACGATTTTCAGCCAATAAACAGGTATTATTTTATTAGAACTAACGTAGGATCGAATTGCGTCACAATTCATGTTTCCTGTTTTGCTTGGCTGGGCATCACAGAACTGTATAGAATAGAACAGAATAACTTTTATTTTCCCGTTAGGGAACTTCAGTTGTAGGCTAGCCACCAGCAACAACAAAAAAGACATAGTGGGGCACACCCACAACACACAAACAAACATATCAAATAAAGACATTCAGTAGAATCATTGCATTAATCAAACTAATTAAGTGAATTAAAGTGGAATAGCCTACAGCCAAACGTCATGATTAAAAATAGCCGCCGCTGTCCCAAGATGTCCATTGTTATCAAGCAGCCCTTTCGCCTTGTTTGGGTTTCTTGTTGTGAAACCAGGCGTTTGTGCTTCTACTCATTGGTGTGTAACAGTGAGGCGGTCTGTAGCTGTGGTGTGTGTGTGTTCCTTGTCTTGTCTCCTTCCTTATCTGCGGGGTTTCCCGCCTTAGTGGCCTTAGGGCTTAAAGATTCCCCTTGCTGCGTTTGGCTCCTCCTGCCTCACACGTCACGCCCCATTACAGTTATTGTATAGGTTGGCTATATTTCACAACACATAAGCTACTGTAAAAAGACCAAAATAAGTGGTCAAAAGGTTGGCGTCACCCTATAATAAAAGAACGTTGTAAAGATTGTAGGATATCTAATATTCCCCCCCTTCTCTCTATCTCTGTCGCTCTCTGCCTCTCTCTCACTCTCACCCCCCAACATCAAAGATAAGCCAGTCTTTGTCAATAAATGATCCCTCTCCCCCACACCTTAACCCAATCAGGGCTTGGAAAAATCCAGCCGCCGCTGTCCCAAGATGTCCATTGTTATCAAGCAGTCCAGCACACAAACTCCGCCTCCATGACTTTCCTCCTCGGTCTCTGTCCACTGTCAACACGGAGCACTGAACTGCGTCAGCCTTCCCACTTGTCGCCTCACTCCTCCCCCGCATTATCCTCTCCTTCCCTTCCCTGGTGGCCTTTTGAAGATTGCCTGCAGTCCTGGATCAGTCCCGACATCTTCAACTCCGGTGAAGAGCGATGGTAAACTTTGTAGCTGCAGATCCAATGGACATTCCCGAGCATATGTTGCGAATGCGTCTCCATGGTGATGACCACAAACAAAATTATCCCGACTAGACAATTCGTCAATATTATCAAAACGAGCAGCAGGAGTGCCCTGAACAATCTCCAGCCCGCTTCCCCATCCCACAACAAACACACAAACACAAACAACAACACAACAAAAAAACATTCAAATTAACAAACATGAACACGAGAGACAGCTAGAATACATGTCGCCATTACAGCGCCACGTGACGTCATCCTGTTAGATATGACGTCAGAGTATAGTTCAGTGCTGGGCATAGATAGCTTATATAAACATCAGCACAGTGACGTCCAAGACAGAGTAGGCAACAGTACAGTTGGAACACATGAAATACCTTCTTTGCATTACAAGTTTGAACTGTCGTATTGGCTATGCACATGCGTAGTATCACCCTCTTTCTACATGGGAAATTTGAAAGATTTACAGACCTTCACTCCGAAGATAAAGAGAAAAACGTTTTTGCGGGATAAATTATACCACTTTCTTACCTAGCTTTGTTTCTGGTTAGATTCTTGTGCTTACGTGACCATAAAATTAAACTTAGATTGTTATGATCCTTGGTCACGTCTCTAAAAAATGGCATCTTTATTGATGTGTCAGGATGCTAGCTTTTTGTGAAATCGAGACAAATGTGCAAGGTGGTCAGTTGAGTACAGATCTACCACAGTCTTACAACTGCACTCACCGTTGGAAAACACTCAACAGCCCAATATCAGGTTCTGTGGTCCAGCAAGCGCTGATGGAGACCATGGCTCATTTAATTGGACATCCAGATGTCGGTTCATCGAAGCATCAAATGAGACATGTAAAACACCGTTGGGAAGCTTATAATGTTGAATAAAAGAGTTGTCAATCAGACCAGAATTAACTGGAAGCCATAGCAAAGGCTTGAACAGTTGGCTGGGTTTACGCATAGACGTATCAGATAGTGTAGGCCTACTAGCGTTATAAAGGGGTGTGTATTTCTTAAAGAGATTGTCCAAGAAATGACCACTGAATCTTGAAACGGGCATCTCAATGCATAAAACTAATGGTAGGATTGGTAGCAGATATTTATAGTAGAATGACGTAGTATAATTAGTTATTGCACTTGTTTATTTCACTATTGAGTGAACAGCATTTTTGATGTATTGGCTATATGTTCGGGAGGGTTTTTAGGTGGTGAAAAGAATAGTTTTATGAACTCCCAGACAAACAGTATTGTCCAATGTGTCACGCTTGGGTCAGTATAGTTGCAGGTGAGACTGGGTGGAGGTTGCTTGTTAAATGGACTAGCTACGCGACAATAGTTGCACTTAGAAACTGCGTATTTGGAATATTTGTCATGTATCCTGTACTAATAAAGTTGAAACGCAGAGTTTGTTGTTTCCACTCATAGTTTGGTTGCAGGATCAATTAATGTCTGAGTTGAGCAATCTCACGGCGTCGGCGGCATGGCCACTAGGGGTTAACACTGAGGTAAATGCAACAAATCATCAATTAAACTGAGATTACACGCCAATTGTGAACGGCTTTGTTGCCTACCCCTCGTTTTCAGTCTATATTCATTGCCAAGTCAAGTCATACCTATGAGGAAATGTGTTGATTGAATGACATGCACAATAATTAGTGTACTTTGCATATTAATAGTTTAATTGGAAATAACAATGATATTGCATATGGTAGTTATTATTTGATTCTTTAAAAAGATTAAATAATAGGTCTTCACTGGATCCATTTCAGAATAAGATTAAGACAAGACACATACGCTGTGTGCTCTGACACTTCCGAGGCCACACTATCACCCTGCTTATGCAAAATTGCATGTATCATCTTTTACCTCACAATTACGCTAATCAGGTCAATTGTGTAGTTCATCCGGTTACTGAAGAAGTTCATGGGAGTGACTTATTAATGAATACAAACATGGATGTAGGCATCAAAATTGGAAGTTTATAGGGCACATTTGATGATTGTGTTTGTGTCTGAGTTTGCCTCATTAGTATGCAAATTAGGCAAATTATGCAAAAACCAGTAGACCTTCCAGGATCTGGGTTAGGGACCCCTGGACTAGTCTGGAATAGGAATAGGTAAATTAAATGTTTGTTGCATTCTTTAGTAAAATTGTGTAGATCTGTGAATATTGTGGGTAACAATTAGCTTTTCACCAAGGGAATAAATGGGACAAATTCACCAATTAGTGAACAAGTATATTCTTCATCTAACTGCACTGAGTAAAACCCAGAACCATCCCAAATCTGGAACATGGACTGAAGTAAAAAGAGCTCACACCTGAAGAAGCCTGAGACTGGGTGAAACGTTGTGTGCACACTACAGCTTTGGAGAAACAGCAAGGACTACAGACACTCTTCTAGAGAAATAGAAGAACCTATCCTGCTGAAAAAACCTCCCTAAAAAGCAAAAAAAGGATCCATTTATTACAGAAAACTGCAGTTTTAACTGCAAATTATTTCTGGAGACACCAGCTACAGTACACGGATCGGGTGTCCTACAGACACAGCACTACAGAGACTGTACTATCTTGTAGTGGAAACCTAACGGTGTCAACTAAGGTACAAGGTACCAGTCTGGGTAAGTATAAGCTGCATTGGTATGCATTAACCTTGAGTTGACAAGGCACGCTATCAATCAGCCAAACGACACACCGCCGCTTGCACTAAAAAAAACACAAAAAAAACAACCACACCTAAACAACACCGCACCTACACCCAGACCTATGGCAGCCTTTGCGGAGGCTACCAGGATACTCTTCAGGATCATCCAGACAACACACCACCTGCAAAACACTGCGGTGTCTGGAGGCAGTACTACTTCACCAGCCAGCCTACAAAAGAAGATGCAGGAACTGGCCACCCTGGTGAGACCGGCCTCCCCGACGGACAACACCATGGTGAAGCTGGCGGGGAATGCCCTCAACTGGCTCCACACATGCATGCAGATCCTTGAAGAACACTACCTGGAGAACCTGGGACACCTCACTAAAAAACTGGAGAACATTCATCTTACAAACTGATCAGAGGCATTCCAGGTGGCTACCAGGTGGGCCACAAAGAAGTTTGGCAGAAGACTGCAGCCGACCACCATGGACATTGCTGAAAAAACATTCACCCCCATCCTCACTCCCAGGAGCACTACAAGTGCAGTCTCCACAAGCAACAGATTTTCAGTACTGGCTGACACTCCACCACCCCCACGCACAACAAGGAGGACCATTGTCGCACCACCCCAGGACCAGTACCAGAGGGAGTGGCCAGCTCTGAGGCAGACATATCCCCCCGGAAGCCCGGCACCAACACGGAACACGGAGAGGACAGGAAGCACTATACCACCAGAGAAACAGGACAAGCGGTGGGATCGCAGGACACCACAGGGACTGGGAACCGGTACCACTACAGATTCAGAGATTTGAGGGAGCGGAAACCAGGGAACAGACACCTTTCACACCAAGATCCATCTGGGAACCCAGACCAGAACAAATCCCTAAAGAGATTGTGCAGACTATTAAAGAGGACAACACACTAATTAAAGGGTAAGTTCGCTATTTTGGACCTTGGACCCTATTTGCGGTCCGTCTTCCATGAACCTGACCCATGAAGTCCAGTATTGAGTTCGCTACAGATTTCCTGTAGGCTCTCACTGGGCTACAATAGAAGTCAACGGGGCAATTAGAAATGTTATGGAAAAACAACGATAAATGTGCTTTTATAGCTCAGTGTGTATTCTTACGGTCTCAGTATGCTCTCCTGTGAAATGTAGGCTATCGCAAACGCAAACCGAACGTTGAAACAACAGTTCCATTTGAAACAGAACTATTTCTCCGACCGCACTACCTCGCACTGACTTCGGATAACATTACCTGCGCAACTTCAGCCTCTCTCTCTTCTCTTGCTCTCTTATCATCCATCTCTTGTAGTTCCGTGTCCATGTATTCTGGCTCAAATCTGTAGCCAGTAACGTCAAAGTCAAAATCGAATTCTTCGTCATCGTAATCATTATAGTCATCCATCATCCAAGTTTTTTGTGGAAATTGTAGCCTACGTTGCTGCAGGTAAACAAATGCAGACTGCTCAACTAGATAGTTTCGTAAACGGCCGGCACACCTTCCCGCTCCCCTACCCCCGACACATAGTACTCCGCGGGAGCAGCGAAAACAAGCAACAGAGAAATGCTTACTTCCAAGCCATGCCAAGCACGTAAAAATGTTCGGATTGAGATACATTTCACAGCAGAGCATACTGAGACCGGTAACAATACACCCTGAGCTTCCCGTCTCATTTATTTTACATGAAAGCACATTTATCGAACATTTCTAATTGCCCCGTTGACTTCTATTGTAGCCCAGTGAGAGCCTACAGGAAATCTGTAGCGAACTCAATACTGGACCGATCAGCGAAAAAATGGACTTCATGGGTCAGGTTCATGGAAGACGGACCGCAAATAGGGTCCAAGGTCCAAAATAGCGAACTTACCCTTTAAGGCACTGAACCCACAAACCCACAAAGACCAAAACAACCTCAGCAGAGGGGAGAGCCAAGCACTACTACAGCTGGCTAAAAACAAGCAAATAGTTATCAAACCAGCAGACAAGGGAAGTGCCATAGTTATTATGGACAGAACACAATACACACAGAAAGCCTATAGACAACTTCACAACATAACACATTACAGAAAATTAGATGGACCCATATACCCAGACACGGCCCAGGAAATACATGCCATCATACAGACACTAGTAGAAAACAAATACATCACTAAAAAACAAAGTTTGTACCTGAGGGGAGAGGACAACCCGAGACCTAGGATTTTTTACCTCCTCCCAAAAATACACAAGCCACCAGAATCCTGGAGCATACCATATGAGGTCCCAGCAGGGAGGCCTATTATTTCAGACTGCAACAGCGAATCCTATAGGATAGCTGAATACTTAGATTTTTTTCTGAACCCACTGTCCACAAAACACAAAAGCTACATCAAAGACACATATAATTTCATAAACAAAATAAAAAACGCCAAAATAACAGAAGAAGCCATCCTGTTCACCATAGACATAGATAGTATATACACCAACATAAACACAGCAGCGGGATTAACAGCGGTAAAAACATGGATGGAAAAGTACCCGGACAACAATCGACCAGATACAATCCCCCTGCAATTACTGGAGATAAGCCTCACCAAAAATGACTTCATTCAATAAACAATTCTTCTTGCAGACCAGCGGCACAGCTATGGGCAAAAGATTTGCACTGGCTTATGCCAACATTTACATGGCACATTGGGAGGAGACTGTTTTTGAAAAATGTCCCAAACTTCCCACTAATTATTTTAGGTATTTAGATGACATCTGGGGAACATGGACGCATAGCTCAGAAGATTTCAAACACTTCACTCAGATCCTCAACATGCACCATACATCTATCACAATTAAACACACCACACACTATGAACATATAGATTTTTTGGACACTACCACATACAAGGGGCCCTCATTTCCCCAAACACACACATTAGACACTAAAGTTTTCTTTAAAGACGCAGACACACATGCACTCTTACACAAGGACAGTCTCCACCCGAAGCATACATTCAGAGGCCTGATTAAATCCCAATTGCTAAGGTTCAACAGAATCTGCACACAGATTACAGACTTTGAGGAGGCTACCAAAACCCTCTTCAATGCATTAAGACCAAAATTCCAGATCGTTCCTCAGACAGATTCAGAAAACCTTCTTTGCTACAAAACAACAGGACACTAGAAAAATAATTCCACTTATCACCACCTACTCGACATTCAGCCAAATAGCGAACAGAAAAATTAAACAGAACCTGGCCAGGATTCTGCAAAACACAGACTTGCTTCAAGAATACAAAATCGTTTAGGCCTACAAAAAAAAAAAAAAACCATAAGAATCATCTGGTAAGTAGTAAACTACCGGAAATCAACATTTTACCCACACAAGGCCCGATATTTTACAAACAGGCCACTACAGTGAAAAACAACACTACAAACACAACATACCTTATAAAACAAACACACAGTTAACACATATAACTGCATATATGTCATAAAGTGCAAACACTGCAACATAAAATATGTAGGAGAGACAGGAAATACAATCAAGACCAGATTGGCACAACACATATATAACATAAGAAATCATAGGAAAACAGACACACACAAAGTGGCTCATTTCCTACACCATGGACTTGAAGCAGTAGAAATATCAGGCCTCCATTCAAACATTAACTGGACACAGGAGGACAGGCGTAGGACAGAAAGACATTGGATTAGAAAACTCAACAGCATATTCCCAGGAGGATTAAACAAACGCTGGTAAAACTTCAACACAAGAGGGACCAAATTCTTCCTACTTAAAGGCTGCAGTACACTGAATATGGCCAGTGCAAACTTTTCTTTCCCAAGGGGCCCTCATAGGGGTAACTTGGGAAATAAAGATTTTTTTCCTAAACCTGAAGTAAAAAGAGCTGTTCTGGGTTTTACTCAGTGCAGTTATCCAGCTAACTCAGTAATCCTGCTTCGTAGTATACCCCCCCCCCCCCCCCCCCGTTGTTTTGGTTCAAATTGGTGAAAACAAACCAGACCATGTGACTTTCCAGGACCAGGGGCGTATACTACGAAACAGGATTACTTAGTTAGCTGGATAACTGTACTGAGTAAAACCTGGAACAGCTCTATTTACCAGTCCATATTCCAGATTTGGGATGGTTCCGGGTTTTACTCAATGCAGTTATCCAGCTAAGTAATCCAGCTTGATAGAATACCCCCCAGGAATGGGCACCCCTTTTCTATGTAATAATGGGTTTCCAAAATGTGGAATTCAGCTCACTAATCTTATTTAAACTGTTCTACAGTCATAAGCATTAGAAATTAATGTGTTTGTCCCATTCCTGTGTATGCGAATACACCCATGTGTATTTGTCAGAGTGGAGAGATTGTCCAAATTCTCGCGGGACATACGGATGCCATCCAGAGCAGTGCGTTCTCCCGGGACTCACGGCTCGTGGTGAGAATATATGTAATTTTTGTCCCCTGGGTAATTCCATGTCATTTCACATGCCATGACAACCAAATCAGATTGTTCTGAAATGTTAATGTAGTTAGAAACAGTTAAGATAAGCATTCATGTAGCAATTATTTTATATAAATATAATTTGGTCTGTGAGAAATCAAGCTAATTGGTAGCACCCAAATTGGACATTTTAGCTTGGTATGGTTCACGTAATATTCATTAAATGGAGTAACATAAATCTGATATGGACCAAAAGCTTTCCTAATGATGATTAAATCATGAGGAATCCAAATAAATGGTCAGAATCTACACACTGAACCCCCCAAACTCCAACAGTATATAACAGACAGTATATAACATCAGTTCTCTATGTTTGATCAGTAGCATGGAGCTATGGCTTGGAGGACTGTTTATTTATACTATCTAATGTATTCCCATTGAATATGGTGATGGTTATTTTCCCCTGTTCAGATTGAATAATTTAAGTTCTGGCATTTCTGTTTCTTCCCATTATAGTCTTAGGTTCTGCTACTTCTATGTTCTGACCAACAGATGGTGCTGTTTCTGTTATTAGATTAAAAAGGTGAAGATTAGTGTTAATTTAAAACTTTACTTTCAAATTATAGTAATTTAGTCCAGAATTTGTAACAGACCTGGGGGGTATACTACAAAGGAAGCTTAACATAGCCGGGGTTTCTTTGCGTTAGCTGGCTTCAGAAAGCCTAACCACCGCAATCTGGCTTAACCGGTACTACGAACGTGGTTATCAATTTGCTAAATGAACACAGGCTTTATCAAACTCTGTGCGTTCACATAAAAGGGGCGGTGTCTGCAACAACGAGCCTATAGCAGTACAGCATGTACAGCATGTACATGGGCTGTACTAGTCTAGAGCTATGGTCTAGAGCAGCGTATTTCTCTCCTGTGTAAACAAAGACTGATAGGGACAGATATGGACGGATACGAAGAACATGAAAAAAATCATAAGAGCAAAAAGCAACACCGTTACCTCCAACGAAGCCAGGGAGGAGCTTTTGCAGAAAAAAAAGAAGTTTAAATTAGCAGTAGTAGTAAGTTAAATTAATTAGTTAATATACCTTATTCACCTTATCTATACTCTCAGTAGCCTATATTGTCATACAGTTTATTTCTAATGTGACTACTGTACTACTACATTCTAGAGCTCCTAAACTTTAAACTTGATACAGAATGTTTAAAATATTGCTGAAGCAATCACACCAATGTTTATTTTTTTTTTTTAAAGTCTCAAGCATTTCCCGGAACTCAGAAAATCTTTTGCGGAACTCACTAATCTCTCCCTGCAAAGAGATTCCCTCAGTATCCACACATACACTGGACTGCCTTTAGCTTTGATTACGGCGCACATTCGTCGTGGCATTGTTTTGACAACCTTATGCAACATCACAACATTTATTTCCGTCCAGAGTTGCATTAATTTTTGGCCAAGATGTTGTATTGACGCAAGCACCAGATCATCCCGGGAGAAGGCCACGCCCCTCACCCATGCCCCGTGAGACTCCAGGACAAAGATTGACGACGTTGTATTGACGACGGGAGAGTCGAACCACATCCCAAAGACTTTTCTCCAGCACATCCCAAAGACTTTCAATGGGGTTAAGGTCAGGACTTTGGTGGCCAATTCATGTGTGAAAATGCACCCTGAACCACTCTTTCACAATTTGAGCCCGATGAATCTTGGCATTGTCGTCCTGGAATATGCCCATGGATGGGATAACCTGGTCATTCAGTACATTCAGGTACTCAGCTGACTTCATTTTATTGCTGCATAATGTTGCTGAGCCAAGACCTGACCAATTGAAGCAACCCCAGATCATAACACTGCCTCCAGAGACTTGTACAGTGGGCACTATGCATGACGGGTGCAACGGCGACTTTTTTTTTGGCCAGGCAGTGTATTTCTAGGGGATCCGTTGGAATGGAGACGCATTTTCCCAGAGTAAGTTGGCGTGGCAATATACCCCGATTAAAAGTGAGTCGGCTTCGTGATACAGAAAAACCAGGGTTTATTTGTTTATTTACCCCCCTCTCGGGGGGTATACTACTGCGTTAGCTGGATAACTGCACGGCGTAGCCTAAAACCCGGAACCCTCCCAAATCTGGAACATAACAGTGCAGTTATCTAGCTAACTCAGTAATCCTGCTTCATATTATTAACCCCCTGATGCTGTTCTCAACCTAAAGAGTGGGCCAGTACAGCGTAATCTGGTCTTCAGAAATGGGTACACCACATTATATAATCTATCATAAAATAAACAACTTCAATGACAATAAACTGTACAGAGGAAAATAAACAACATATGAATTGATATGACATTAGATAGTATGAAGAAACGGTACTCCAATCTATAGCTCCATGCTAGTGGCCATAGAGAACTGATGCTATATACTGTTTGTTGTGGTGGGCTTTGGGGGGATCCATGGGTGGATTTTGATCATTTGTTTGGCTTTTTTATGTCTTAATCGTTATCAGGAAGCAGTTTGGTACAAATAGGATGTTGGGTACTTTATTTACTATTATGTGAATCGTACCAAAATAAAATGTTCTATTAGCTTGATTTCTCACAGATCAAATTATATTTCTGCAACATGTTACTTGAATGCTTATCTCAGAACAATCTGAGATGGTGGGTGTCAAATGTTTTGTGTGGAATGACATGGAATTATGACCCATCTGCAGTAAAAATATGCAGTAATTAAATGCAACAAGAGAGAAATCTATAAAAAATACAGTGGCTAAAGGCTTTAATAAAATATTCAAATATATGGGCCTAGTTGTTTTTTAATTTTATTCTGCCAAGAATAAAGACAGCACAGATGTATGATTTAAAAAATATAACCCATACCACATTCAGGCCACAGGTTCCTGGGACTACACAGTGAAGGTGTGGAGTCTGCACACTGAAAAGTGTGAGATGACTCTAAAAGGGCACAGAGGAAACGTTGTGAGCTTGTGCTTCTCTGCCTCTGGAATGCTGGTGAGATCAGTCGCATCGCACAAGTTTCGTACAGCCATAATGAAGATGCTAAAACCTTTATTTTTGTTTGCTTGCTTGACACAGCCTGGGAATAAGACACGTTTTGTTCAGAACATTAAGAATTTGGATGAGCAAGTTTTTTTTTTTTTTTTTAAAACACTCAATGTTTGCTACCCTGTCATGTGGGGGGGGGTTGAATTTGACTGTATATGTTGTCCCTGTGTCTGTAATCAAAGGAGTGTAGTAACCGTTTATCAAGAGAACAAGGTTTGGACGGGGTTTGTCATTCTGTGTCCGAAACCTAATTTAGTAGTCTCCCTATGCATTTGACTACAGCCATAGAGCCGGTTTTCCCTGTGCCTTCAGGTGTAAATTTCCTTCTGTGTCTTTGTTCTCCCAACACGATGCAGGCCTCAGGTTCATGGGATGGGACAGTTCGGGTGTGGGTTCCCCGGGTAGCAGCAGCCATCTTTGTCCTGGAGTCTCACAGGGCATGGGTGAGGGGCGTGGCCTTCTCCCAGGATGGTCTGGTGCTTGCGTCAGCCACCGAAAACGACATGGTGAGTGCACCTCGGCACAAAGGTGGTGGACCTAGTTGCGCTGGTAATAAGGTAACTCTTATTTCCTGTCCTCTTTCAGGTGAGAATTTGGGACATGTCCACTGGGAAATGCATCAAGCATTTGCAGGTAAGGCCCAGGAGTCTAGGGAGAGCAGGTTTAACTGCAGAGCAGTCCTAACTTGTCTAAAGTCTAACTTGTTTTTTTTTTAAGACCCACTTGTGTTTTAGGTCTACAATTTTACCCTTAAACTTAATTTAACATGATGCAGGCTTTTCTTCAGCATTGAACTCAATGGTTTAATTTCAGCAACTAAGTGTCGCTCGGCAATCAAACCCAACTGATTTCACTCACCAGTCTAACTTTCTAAAGCAGGGGTGGAACTCCAGTCCTGGGGGCCCGGTGTGTATGCAGGTTTTTGCTTCCACCAGTTACCAATTATTTATTTAGCCCAATTATTTACATAATCTGATTTTAACTACATTCCACGTTATGAACAGAAGCTGATGAATGTTCCTGTTCCTGTATATGCACGTATTGTTGCGTTTTATTGTGGTCTAATTTACGAGTAAATCGATGTCGGTGTGTCACTAATTAGCTTATTGAGCTAGTGTAACTGGTGGCAGCAAAAACCTGCATACACACCAGCCCCCAGGCATGAAGTGGCACCCCTCTGTTCTAAAGGAACCCTCCAGATATATAGCATATTACAGAGAATGAAAGCAAGTTTATCGGAATGGTTTGTCCTTGCATCTGAAAGTGGAACTTTTTTTACTTGGTGTGCATGGCAATTTGATACGATATGATCTTCAGTGGGGGGAAAAAATCTCAAATGAAGAGCAATTAGAGGCTTGTTAATTCAGTGGTGTTAATGGTTGGAATGAAAACTAGCATACAGTGGGTCAAGCAGGACCAAGTATAGGATTCATTGTTCTAGAGCAGGGGTGTTTATGGACTTCATGCTAACTTCTGCAATCAATTAGCCTAATCTTTTGTGATTGGACTATTGCATTTTGATACATTTGAGATTGACCACTGAAAACTGTCCGTGTTCATAAATTAAATGTTTAACATGGCCTAATCTGAGTGGACCTGGGGCCTGCATCAAAGCAGGATTTGAGCCAATAGAGCCAGGATAATTGGTGTAAATACATGCATGTGTATTCACACTTGCCTCCAAGATTCTTCAACCAAAATTGTACAGCTTAAATGCTTTCAAGCACCCTCAGAGGTGGGTTAGGAATGAAAACTAGCATAGATGAGGGTAGTCCAGGACAAGAGTTCAGTACAACTGTTGCACATGACAAGCATGATCCAATTTGTCAACCAGCATTTTAACAAGAACCTTTTAAGCATGAACCCCATGGCTGCTACATCAACCAACATCCTCCCATTTCCTCCCCCAGGGTCAAAAAGACTCCACCCTCAGCTGCACTTTCGCCCCCAGCGGAGCTCTTCTGACAGCTGGACCAGCAGACCCGTCCCAGGAAACAGAACCATGGCAATGGGACTACTGAACTGCCATCCCTGGACAAAGGGCGGAGGGTTGGGTGGGGAGACTAACGTCCCACTGAAAGATCAGGGCATGGAAGCAGCTAGCCAATCTGCCTGGACTGCAGATTCCCAGTAACCAAAACAAAAAACAAAACAAGGTATTGTGGGGAGAGAATTTCACTTTGGCACGCAACTCCATCTCATCACACGAGCAATGACTGGCCTGCAACCAGTTGACATGAAGTTCAGTCTCCCGAAGCAGTGACCGCTCAGCTGGTGAACTGCAGAGTGAAAATAAGTGCGAGCTGGCAGAACCACGTGATTCAGTGGACAGCAGTGTGCCAGTATGAGCTCTCCCAAATCAACAGAGGATGCTGCAGCAATGGGATGGGCTCAGGAACATAGCTGGGCATTGACAAAAGGGGGGAAAAAATCTTAAATCATTTAAAAAAATGGTATAGGCAGACTTTTGTTTTTTAATTTTATACAAATATATACATGTAAATGCGGGAGCATTCTCGCGCTTGGGTGGGGCTCAGGCTTTGACGGCAAATTTGCGGATGGGGTAGAGGCGCGCGTTGCGCTGCATCTTCCTGGTCTTCAGGCCCTCTTCATGCTTGTTCAGCATCTGTCGGATTGCGCGCGTCTTCTTAGGCCTCAGGTCCAGTGGCTTGTACTTCTTACCCTGGAGAGAGACAAAAATAGGAGGGTGGGGAAGGAAATTAATGTAGGGAAGGAAAGGAGGAAACTTGGCAACAGGAAAATATCTGGAGCAGTGCACTGGGTAGAATAAGTAGCCTGGCTAACTTGCTAGCTAGCTGGTAAGTGATAACGTGTATCCATAGGCCTCTCTCACATTTCCGGGTAGGCAAACCGGAAGGGGGTGAATACTTCTTTCCGGTAGCTTAGGTCGCTCTGGTTCTGCCCACTGAACTGTGGTTCTGCCAAAGCCCATACAGAGAGAATTTACTATACGATCTCTGGTTCTGCTTTTATCTTCATTGAAAATTGCTGCATTCAGAAGCAACAAAGCTTGCAGTGTTTCTCACTGCTCAATCTCCAAGAGAAAACAACCCAGACATAAGCTAGGAAATTAGCAGTCTCCAGGAGACCGCCATGTCTAGGGGCATACCCTCTAGCTTGCTAGAAAACAAGTTATCAGAGCTGCTCTTAAACAAGTTAATGTTGTCTAACGTTTGAGTGGTGGATTGCAATAGATGCTTTCGTTAACTAGCTTAGCTTCTGTTGCTAATGTTAGTTAAAACTAGGACAGCAAGATAGCAAGCAATAAGTTTAATCAGCTTGTCCAAGAGCAGCTCTATCTAACAAGCTAGCAGTATCTGACGTTTGAATGCTCAATTTTTGTGTTTTAATTAGCTAGGTGTGGTTCAGTGAACACTCATCCCGTCATTAGTCAGATTATGATAGCTTTAAATTAACCAGGCAGAAACTAATACAAAATAAAGCCATTTATAAATATAGGCTATATGCCCAAGTATAGGGAGATCAAACCCGTTTTTGTGATTTTTCATAAAACATATTTTGCCTGCTTATTTTTCATGTACATTGTCCTAAATGCTACAATACAATCAAATGTATAAATCGCTAGCTTGTCAGAAAAAGGACGTTTGTTCGCTTTAAAATAATTTTTTAATTAGCCCGTTTCACTTCCGTGTAATCACTCTCGTTGGACGGAAACACATCATCTGTGCTGCTTTTAGGATACCGTTATCCTTATTTTTTCAACAAGAACCGATATTTTGTGGTATTTGTACAGGAAAACTAATATACTCTACACATTTATTCACATATATTGTTATGGCGTGTTGTATTTAATTAAATATGTACTCCCAAAACGCCATACTTGCCAAACGTCTGTTTGAAACTTGGCAGGTCCCGCGGCTTCAGAATTCCACTGTATTTGCAACAGTAACATTGATTAGCCTACTTAATGCGTCTGGGTCTGACCCATTTTGACATTGCGCGGCTATTTCATAATTTGTTTATTAAACCCTGTTGGCTTTGTTCAGGTAATGCATTCAACCATTCACAATTTGAGGAAAGTCTATCCAATCGTGGGTTAGCATAGAGATAATTTAGCCAATAGCGATTGTATAATAAAGCTATAAATACAGTAGTTGCGTCACAAAATGTTAGTTTTTATTTCTAGAGTGTGACCGATTGCTCATTACCACGCGTTTGGATCATCGGGAGCTCGCTTATCGCGAGGCTGCAGGCTCACTTAGGAGCATTTGGACTGGACCAGAACCTGGGTCTAGATTGCCAGATCACCTGGGTTGGCAGAGGGGGCAGAAGGTGGGAACACTTAATGCCTCTTCTCCGCTCGAAACGGGCTGACATCCGCGACGACCCAGATGTGATGGTGATTCACCTCGGTGGGAACAGCATTGGCACGTACGGAAATACAAGGATCAGTCTAATGCGGCGCATGAAGGCAGAGATCAGGGAAATCGATTTGCTATTTCCCAAAACCAAATTGATGTTTTCGGACATCCTTCCTCGCTGTAACTGGCGGGGTCAGACCGCGACTACCGGAAATGGCCTTGAAAGGACCAGACGACGGCTAAACGGGGCCATGTTTGGCTTTCTGTCAGACATGGGTATGGGTTGCATTATGCATCCTAACATTGGCTTAAATCATTTAGACAGTGATGGGACACATTTAAATTTAGAGGGTAACAGGCTATTTCTTGACAACATTTACACAGCCCTGTCCTGTTGTTCTCTTCTTGGGTCCAAGCAGAAATATCTTTTTTTAAATATTAACAGCAACAGTTATGGGAAAAGAGTAGGGGGTAGGGGGTGGGGGCCTTTGATGGGAAGCTGTAGCTATGTTGCATGTTGTTTTGTAGAACCAGTTACACAGCAAACAGAATTTAAAAAGTCATAAACAAAGTGTTTAAAGCGCCACCTTCCATTCTCTCAGTTTTTGGACTCAGAATCTATAAGGTGCATGTTCCCTTTTCACGTAAATTTTTAAAAAACACCCATTCGCAATATTAAAATGCTTTATACCATACTGTAGACGAGATTTTGAAGATCTACATGTAAAAATGTTGTTGTTCATCTGGAGTTTACGGACCTAGCCACATCAGAAAACATTTCAGAGCACCTCTTTGCCAGCATATCTTGGACCAATCGGATTTGAACAATCGGCATGATGTCAAGACAGGGGTTGGCCACAATTTGAATAACATTTCATTTCACTATTACAAAATCCCTTCTGGGGTTATTTTGAATAAGGTGGCGAGCGCCTTATTTTGGTGCCATTTTGCTTCTGAAGTGGCTGTAGAAGTCCCGCAGGACGCGCAGCACGTAACGTTTTCAGGACACCTAAATAGACGAAAGTATCGATACATACCGATCGATTAACACCTAAAACATTTCACAGTGAGTTTTTCTTGTAATAAAATGTGTATTAACAACTTCAACGTGGTTGGATGTTTTATAATGACCCCATTGATTTCGGTACAGCGTTAAGTATAGGCACAAATGCTCGTAAACAGAATCAAATTAGCATAATAATTTCTGGCTTCTAAAGTAAAAAAATAACATTGTTGAAGTGCAAGTACACTTCTGAAACAAATGAATAGCTTCATCTAATCTCGTTTAGTAGATTAAATGACATGTTGAAATGAGCCCATTTTTATTTTGTGTGGAATGCCCATTGTGATTACATTGCAGGCAGAACATTCAACCTCCCTACCAAGTATCATAGAAGCAAAGTTAGTTCATTTTGACCAAATAATTACATATTGTGAAACAAAAGCTTAAAACTAGCTAAGGTAATAGGATTCACTTTCTAGCAAACATGCCAACGCTTTCGGCTTACCGTGGGATGCTAGCTAACGTTAAAGTAAGAACACATTTTTATGACATTTCAGCATCTTAGCTAGGTTATTGGCATATTAGTCACATGTTTATGAGCGCTTGTATAACATTTCTCACATGAAAATAAGATTAAAACCAATGAGCTGGGCTATCACCGGCTTCTTGCTAACTGAACCCACCTCCAGCCACTGCAGCTACAACATAGCCCGTACCCCTTCATTATGCTCGTCATTAAGCTAACGTTAGCTTGGTAAAATATTTGTTAACCGTCAATTTTCTGTAGCGTTTTGTATCTCCTGCCACAAATTTTTATGTTTTGTTGCACAGAATTAGAAGCACTGTGAAATGTCAAGATTAATTAGCCAGTTAGCCATATTAGCTAGCTAGGCCATGCATGTTAGTCTTTCCTTTGCCTGTCTGCCTACCTTCATAATTAATACATTAATCAAAAAAGAACACGCAACACCTTGTCAAGCCTCACATCACTCTGAAACTCGTCAGCAATGCAGATAACGTCCGACATTGTGACTTTTGGGAGTGATATTGGGGGCTGGGAAAACCACACATCTCATCCAGTTCCATGCCCTAATTGTTTTGGTTTCATTATGTATTAAAACATTCCCAGCCAGAATTTTATTGCAATAAAAACTATAATTCCCACATGACACTACAAAGTTTCTTGCCTCATGCTGCGTTCCAGATACCTTGGAACTGGTAATTACAACTTTCCGAACAGGAAAGATACACTAGTACGGCCTGTTAACTCGGAATTACAAGTTGGAAACTCGGGTATCATTTCACAGCTCCGGGTTTCCGAGTAGGAGGAAAGTGACGTCATTCAAAATGGATGAACCTGTATTTTCATGGGAAATGCTTAACAAGCTTTAAACAATTTGATTTAGCTGTAGTTTCAATGTTCAATGTTTATGAGTGCCCACATAGGAAACATGTAGCAATTGTGAATGCGCTGTGCTGATTCACCTTGGAGCAGGCTGACGCTAGCGTTAGGGCTGATCAATTAAATGTCCTGTCTTTAGAGGCTTTTGGCAAACCCAAACTGTGGCATAGCCTGTAGAGTACCGTCCATACACTCATTACGAGCCACGATGTCAGCAGTTTGAATCCAGCCGTGAACACGTCGCATGTCTTTGCCTCTCTCCCATTATTCCAATCTCTTAACACTGTCCTGTCCTAGAAAGCCTTAAAAAAAAATATTTTTTATTTTTCTTTTTAATAAAAGAAATGCGAAATCAGATTGAGTCTGAAAAACAAGTTGACATGATATTCAAAAGCAATGGGCTTACTATTACCTTCCACAATTCACCCAGCCACTGAACCTCTAAATCCCTAAAGGGTAATACAAGCTCCAAGAAAACAGTCCACATGTTAAAAACCAAGCCTACCAATCAACCAGTCCAAAACCATTATTTACATAGCAGAGAGCCAGCACAAGTTACTTTATTCTTTTTAAAATTCAAAAGCACATTTATAGGAGTATTCATTTTGAATTAGGGGTTGGAGATAATTTTGTCAAAACGGATGACAAGCCGATTTGTCCTTGCGTTTACTCAAGTACTCTTTTGGTACCTAAAGCCCGCTTTACATTTAGGCATCAGAGAATTCTCTGGCTTGGCTTCGCACAGACCACCGGGATAGTGAATTGGCAAGATGATCAGACATTTTCTCTCGATCAAGTTTCTAGAACAACCTTAACAAATATAACAAGTATTCATTGAACTGCCCCTTGTGTGTTTTTCCACCAAACAATTTTATGCATTGCTTTAAAAGGAAATGTAATTATTAATCATATGGAACTCAAACCTTAGATTCAAGTGCTTTAAAATGAATACTCATTTCAGCATTAAATGACAGTAAAAATAATTTCCTTTTAGGCTGGCTTTACATGGGGAAACTTTCACACAACTAGTTGCAGGCTCCAAATTGCATGCAACTTGACAGTTACACAAAGAAATTAAAAACATTCAGTCTCATGCAACACGATTTAATAGTTTATTTCAGTAAAATTAGCTAGATTGGTCATTTATTTTCATCTGTCGTATTGTTTTATTTTTGTAAATTACACTGGAACAGTATGGAAACACATGGTTGGCTAAATGGCTCCAAGTCATCAAGGGTCTGACGTATCAAACAAGCTTTAAATCATCACTGCTGCCAGAAATACAGTAGATATGGATAGATAACTTGAAGGGTTTCTTCTCATTACTTATTTTTCCATAGAGTTCAATAGGAAAATTTGTCAGGAGAAACAACTTAGTGATCCATCTACTGCATATCTGGCAGCTGAGTGATGGTTTGAGGCTTGCTTGATACCTCAGACCATTGATGACTTAGCCATTTTATCAATCATGTATTCCATACTGTTCCAGCATAATTTACAGCAAAATCTAGTCCCACTCCACAATTCCCATAGAGATCCATTCAAATGCAGAGTTATAGTATCGCTTATAAGAGTACCAGAAAATAAGATTGAGTCTTTTGATGTTGTTGGATCAGACATCAGGAAGTCATTGCATGCAAAGCCAAATGATATGCGACCAAATATTAAAAATTTAAAGGCACAGTCAACTTACTGAATGTAAACTTCTGACCCACTGGAATTGTGATAGTGAATTAAAAGTGAAATAATCTGTCGGTAAACAATTGTTAGAAAAATTACTTGTCATGCACAAAGTAGATGTCCTAAATGACTTGCCAACACTATAGTTTGCTAACATGAAATCTGTGGAGTGGTTAAATTAGTTTTAATGACTTCAACCTAAGTGTATGTAAACATCCGACTTCAACTGTATATGCAGCGTCCTCCATAATGTTTGGGACAAATATTTTCTTGATTTGGCTCTGTAGTCCACAATTTTAGATTTCTAATCGAACTCCTCACATTTGGTTAAAGTGCAGATTACCAGCTTTTATTAAAGGGTATCATTACCCTTTGTGGAAATTACAGCACTATTATTTTGTACATAGCAGCCACACCCCCCCCCCCCCCCCATCCAATATCAGGGCACAATTGTATATTTATTGCACCTCGTTTTCATTAGAAATCACGGGGGGTTTTTTCTAACCGTTTATGCATCTGCCCGCAAGTACTACTTCACTCAGTCGTACCCCATTTTACAGCAACTGCACAGATTCTAGTCTAAAATTAAGTGAAATGTGACATCACGGATTGAGTCTGAACAGCACAAGTTGCTGCCATCTCACCCAACAGCAATGCCCTTACTGTTCCCTTCCACGACAACTCACTCAGCCACTGAACACAGGCAGAACAAGTGCTTTTAAGAAGGGAAAGATTTTTTACACACCACCCGTGAAAGACCACTGGTTATTTTACCTAAGTAAACTCATAAGGTGTGCACAGCAGCAGTGGCCTGACTCAATTCAAACCTGCAACACCCCAGTACACTTCCAACTAACCACCAAGTCAGGATAAAACTGCATAATCACCTGCTTCAATTCATCAACTAAGTGGATAGCAACAAGATTCAGCAGACCCATTGGCTCACTAGGACCGGGCTGCATATCTGGCAGCAGTGTGATGGTTTGAGGCTTGTTTGATACCTCAGACCCTTGATGACTTAGCCATTTCGCCAACCATGTATTTCATACTGTTCCAGTATAATTTACAGCTAAATCTAGTCCCACCCCCCAATTCCCATAGAGATCCATTCAAATGCAGAGAAGTTATAGTATCGCTTGTAAGAGCACCAGAAAATAAGATAGTCTTTTGATATTGTTGGATCACAGACTCAGACATCAGTAAGTCATGGCATGCAAAGGATATGCAACCAAATATTAAAAATGATTACTTTATCCTACATTGTTAAACTGTCCAATATTTCTTGATGCCCGAAAATGGGGGGGGCGGGCGGGCGCGCTATGTACAAAAGGTTACTTAATCTCAACAATTCATCCGATATGGATGAAAATACCCTCAAATTAAAGCCGACAGTCTGCACTTCAACCTCATTGTCATTGTATCCTTTCAAACTCAGTGCTAGAGTACAGAACCAAAATAACAAAAAATGTGTCACTGTCCAATGAATTATGGTGCTCACAGTAGCTGTAGGAACTTGAGTGGACTAAAATGTAGATCGGGGGTGGCCAATCCTGGTCTTGGAGCCGCAGGGTAATTATATAATCAACTACTTAAATTGATCAGTTAGGTGCGGAGTAACAGTGAAAATCAGAACACGTTTTTGCCTCTCTGGGACCAGGACTGGGGATATCGGATTCTGACTATTACTATAAAACAAAGCTTGGATTAGGGAATTTGACTATTACTATAAACCAAAGCTTGGATTAGGGAATTTGACTATTACTATAAAACAAAGCTTGGATTAGGGAATTTGACTATTACTATAAAACAAAGCTTGGATTAGGGAATTTGACTACTACTATAAAACAAAGCTTGGATTAGGGAATTTGACTTACTATAAAACAAAGCTTGGATTAGGGAATTTGACTATTGTCAGCATCAAGAAACTAAACTAAAGCAGTTCAGCCAGAGAGAGGGTTTCACTCACCTTGTAGAACTTCCTCAGGTTCTCTTTCTGTGTTTGGTTGATGACAGTCAGAACACTGGCGATGGATTTCCGAACAATGCGGCTGGGAGGGGAAAAAAGGGCAAGTGTTATTTCTGGAAGACAAAAGTAGTCTGGGACAGCATTCATATCAAAGGTCCCTTGATAGTTCAGCATCACAAGCTCTGATGAGCCGTGAATGGTTCTTGTCTAATTTTGGAATACATTAAAGAAAAGCACTTTTTAGCTGTGGTAATGCAAAGTTAGCTCTGTAAAATGGGAACAAAACTGCTCTGATAGGAGAGGATTCCTGAAACCCGTAATGGGCGGAGATCTCGTGCATCACCAATGACTAAGATTTTAATGCCACCATTTGGATTATTCAATGTGTGAGCGACAGCCGATACAAAACAGCAGTATTCTGCAATGGAGACCCAACTATTGTGATTGGTTAATGTTGTCACTGATTGACAGGACGTGTATAACTCCAACAGTTATGGGGCATCTTCACTCTGGATAAATGCATCTGTTAAATGCTAATGTAGGTTCCAAGAGAAATCTTAGCAACAGTCCACATGCAGCAATGGATGGTAAATATAAGGTCTACCAGACATCGAGTCCAATTACTTTACTTACATATACAGCCTCATCTTTTTCTTTTTAAAATTCAGAAGCACACAATTACACAATTTATAGTAACATGAACACTACGCAGATATTCTGGTGTAAGATTACATTAAATGTGACATCACGGATTGAGTCTGAACAGCACAATTCGCTGCCATCTCACCCAACAGCAATGCCCTTACTGTTCCCTTCCACGACAACTCACCCAGCCACTGAACACAGGCAGAACAAGTGCTTTTAAGAAGGGAAAATGTACTGGTTTTTTTTTTTTAACACTATGCTATACAAGCCTACTGGATATTTTACTGAAGTTGTACAGAACACACAAACCTGCGAGGGGGCCTAGCAGCGGCTTGACAAACTCAAACCTGCAACCTCCTGGTCACAATATCAGCTTCCTAACCAGAACACAGTAGGCCCCAAAGTCTAAAATGCCCTAGGTATGAACCCAGCTTGTTACTGACCTGGAACTGCTGGCTGCTTTTAAAGGTGCATTAGGCAGGAAATTTAGCCTTGAAGTGGCCCTGGGTGCATCCCAATATTCTTCACTCCCCACCTCCTTTCCTCCACACCCCTCCTACCTGGAAGTATGCAAAACGTTTTGAGTACAAGTAGTTGCATGTACAGTATACAATGTACTTGACAGTGGTTTTCATAGAGACATTAATCAACTTTTTTGTAACTATTTGTAAGTAATATGTAGCCAAATCAGCAACATTACATTGACACAAAGATCGGTTTCCGGTGCGAGGAGGAGGTACTGGAGGAAAGGTGTGCATTTTTTGAGTATTGGGACGCACCCCCTGTGTTTACAATCAAATAAGTCTCTCCCTCGGTCCTAAACCCCACCCACTCACCTCTGTTGAAGCAAGCAAAATGTCAAACGGTGATCAGATATACACTACTCACAAAAAGTTAGGGATATTCGGCTTTCGGGTGAAATTTCAGGATGAACCTAAAATGCACTATAACCTTTACAGGTGAAATTAATTTGACCTTCTCTAAACTTTTGAATGCACATGTCCAACTATTCAATGTTTCAGTACTTTTTGCACAACTTGCTGTTCTCTAACAAGGAGCTGAACGGCAAAATTCACAACAGGTGTTTGATCCATGAATCGACCAATACATTTCCTGGTTCAATTAGAATTGGTATTTAAAGTCCTCTTCATCATGCTGTTCACATTTTGACATCATGAGACCAAGACGACACCTAACAATTGATCAACAGTACCTCGCCATTGCGAGGCTTCAAACAGGATGTTCTCAGAGGGAAGTGGCCACTGAGCTTAGAGTGTCATCAGCAGGTTGCAACAGAGATACAGAGAGACTGGAAGAGTCACAGAAAGGCATAGAAGTGGACGTCCTTTGGCCACATCCCACACTGATGACCGCTTCATTGTGAACAGTGCCCTGCGGAACCGGATGATGAATGCCACTCAACTCCAGGCACATTTAAGGGAGGTGAGAGGCACCCAAGTGTCACGTCAGACCATTCGAAACCGTTTACATCAGTGTGGTCTGCGTGCTAGACGACCTGCAAGGGTACCTGACCACACCACCAGGCACAGGCGTCATCGTCTTGCATGGGCCAGGGAGCATTTACGCTGGACGAGGGACCAGTGGGCCTCAGTGCTGTTCTCTGATGAGTCGATTCACGTTGAGCAGAAATGATGGCCGCCAACGATGTTGGAGACGTCAAGGAGAGCGCTATGCATCAGCCACTGTTGTCACCTGACGACCCTTTGGTGGTGGCGGTGTTACAGTGTGGGAAGGTGTGTCTAGTCAATACAGAACTGCCCTACACTTTGTGAATGGTACAGTGACAAGCCCATACTACCTGAATAACATCATTAATCCAGTCATTGTGCCCCTGCATGAACAACACAGGCCTAATTTCATCTTCATGGACGACAATGCTCCAGCTCATCGAGGTCGCATCATTAGGGAAAGGCTGCTGGAGACTGGGGTACCTCAAATGGAGTGGCCTGCACTTTCTCCAGACCTGAATCCCATAGAAAACCTATGGGATCAGCTGACTCACCGTGTAGAGGCTCGTAACTCTGTACCCCAGAACCTCAATGACCTGAGGGCCGCCCTTCAAGAAGAGTGGGATGCCATGCCTCAGCAGACAATAAGTCGACTTGTGAACAGCATGAGACGTCGTTGTCAAGCTGTAATTGATGCTCAAGGGCACATGACAAGTTATTGAGACATTGACATTTTTGTTGTGGTATACCCACCACTGTTGTTGGCTTTTGTTTCAATAAATAGTTTGAGATGAGGAAATCACCATTGCATGCTTCTACTTAAATGCCCTACTTTCATGATACGTATAATATCACTGTAGCGTGAACTTACATTTTCCATAAATTTCACCCGAAAGCCAAATATCCCTAACTTTTTGTGAGTAGTGTATATTGAAAATAAGTTTTAGCAGTATTCATTATTCTATATGGATGGTAACACTAAATAGGCAGCGTTAATCTTTACACTAAGTGCACCTTGTAGGAACATTGTCACTGTAACGGTAGCTTCTCCCTGGTAGTTGCAGCTACCTGGTGGTGTTTCAGTTGCAGCCATCTTGGGCCATGACCAAATATCCCTGTTCCCTGCCCACTAAACCCGTTTACTACGTGCTGTTGTGCCCTCTCCCCCACATTACTTTCATGTAGACAAGCATTTATTTTCTCAAATACAATGTAATATAAACATTGTTATATTAATGCAATTGCCAAAGACTGGTACATTTTCAATCTAGCTACTTAACGTAGCTAGCTGAATAGCTAGAGGCAACATTACTTACAGGTCCAATAGAAAACACGCCAACACTGCATCATTACTCCCTTTCCATTCCCTTGCCAAGCTTCAGCTGTCACCATTGAGGAAAAGCTAAATCTAGGTTGACCGCTTCTTGAAAGTTGTTTGGCTTCACTGTACCTCCCCTTCACCTCCATTGCAGTAGCTAGCTGCCAACAAACTGCAGAAAGTAACCTGATCCCCACCCTACAGACTCTGTATCCACACCCACCCATCCCCACACAGTAAAGAGCGTCACGCCCAGAAACGTCCCAAAACACATCTTAGAATAAATAAATACAGGCAGAGGAGAAAGGTTTTGGCTATTTTTGTCTACCGACAGATCACCAATGCATCATAGATATGACTGAGCATGGTTATTTTGTAGTATCTTCTAGGTAGAAATCCTGCATAATGCACCTTTAAAGTCTCCTGTCAGGCCCCCTCTTTTTCTTCTCTTTAGTTTAACAGTTTTGACATTTTTTCTCTTTCCCATAGGGGTGGATTTAGGGGGGCATGGAAAGGGGTATAAGTCAGCCTGGTTCCAGCTCTAATGGGAAAGTATAATGAGTTAGCTTGGTTCCAGCTGTACAGTGGCGAAGGCATAATGAGCCTGCCTGGTTCCAGCTCGACAGACACAGAATTGTTCAGAGAGCACAGAAAGGAGTCCCACTCTTCCTGACAGCACCCTTCAGCAGAGACTCCTTACCAGCACTCACATTTTGGACAGCTTAGAGGCAGCACCCCCTGTAACTTTAGCAACACGCAGCTAGGACAGCTCCTCCTTCAGGTCATCCAGCTGCTTCAGCAACTCTTCCTTTTTCTTCCCAACCAGATCCCTGGCCTTAATATTGGCCTATAAGGGAACAGGAGACAGGCAGGGAAAATGCCATTACAAACAACATTGCTCATGACACCATACAGACATAACTGTATTGGCATCACAAGAATCAAGGTTACATCAACAAAGATGGTGACATGGAACTTCAGCTATATACACCAAAAAAAAGTTCCTTTAGATAATGTCTGCTAAATTCACAAATGTGAATGTACAGTCTAACAGTCATTCTCAAACTCGGTCCTGGGGCCCCCGTGTACCACAATTGCGTTCCGAGAATTTTAACAAGCTGTTCATTTTTCTTAATTGCATTTTTCATGTTTTTATAGATTTACCCTCTGAAGACAAATTGTCAGAAAATAGCTATCCATGTTCACATTTTGCTTATTGGGCTATACTGCAAACTACATAAGTTAACAAAATGTTATAACTGATCAAATTAAAAACTGAGGTGAATCAATATTCTCCTAATTAGGTCATTGAACAGGTGTTTAAGTTCTTTCATAATTTTGTTTCCTTAAACTTAACACAATGCAGCTTTGGCTCATTATCAATTTGCGTTGTCTTTGAATTGTTCATCATCAACCAAATGGTTAGTTTGTGGCCATGTGTCCACACTTTCACCAATTAGGAGCCTATTGATTCACCTCAGTCTTCATTGTTACCTCTTAATGAAATTGTTTGCAATATAGCACAATAAGCAAAATGTGAACATGGATTCTACGTAGCATGCATAGCTATTTTCTGACAATTTGGAGGGTAAATCCATCAAAACATGAAGTGCAATTAAGAATAATTAAGATTATTGGATCACAATTGTGGTTGGAACGAAAACCAGCATACACAGGGGGGCGCCAGGACCGAGTTTGAGAACCACTGGTCTAAGATGGCACACTTCATTCCACAAGGCCTATCAGTGAAAACTCCAAGTGCATTTATTTACACAACAGACAGCCTTACCCAAATTAAAAATTTCTATTAGAATTCAGAAGAACATTTATACAAGTGTAATTTTAACATGCAAACATTCTATAGTGTAAATTAAAATGTGACATCACTGATTGAGTCTGAACAACAAGTTGCTGCCATCTCACCCAAAAGCAATGCCCTTACTGTTCCCTTCCACGACAACTCACCGAGCCACTGAACACAGGCAGAACAAGTGCTTTTAAGAAGGGAAAATGTACATTTTTACACACCATCCTGAGAGAGACCACTAGATATTTTACTGATGCTGTTTCGAGAAAGCAAACTTGCAAGGCCGCATAGCAGTAGTTGCAGATTCAAACCTGCAACACTATAATTTAACTCCAGTCCTTTCCACCACTTTTTCATGTGGCCACAGTGCATTTTCTTTCATTATAAAGCCATGCAAATTTACTACAGGGATTTGCATAATGGTACAGACAGAAGTGATTTTGTCATCAATGTCCACTACAGGCTTTTGCCTTTTACTGGACTTGGTAACCAGTATGGGTCAAATGTGTCAGACTGAAAAACTTTAATCCTCTAGCTCAAGGCATATTTAATTGATCACTAAGGTAAAGACTAATACTAGCAGGCTAGCGATATATTCTACATGATGAACATTGGCTAGTTAAGCAATCTGGAGATCAAACTCAAAATAACTTCAACTACACTCACACAAGTCACGTAAATGGGTAGTAGCCTATATCAAACGTTTACCCACCTCTGGAGCAACGTTAACAGACGTGCAGAAATATTACACACAGCATAACCTAGCCAGTGATTCCCAAACAATGGGTCGCGTTCCACGCGGGCAGAGGGGCTGAGGTTGGTGGAAAATATTTTTACTAACATTACTATGTGAGCAGCTCTCGATTGTCATTCACACTGGCCAAATAAAACGCTGTGTTACACTTAAAGGGCATATGGCAGTTTCCCCACATACATAAATAAAAATGAAAATGTTATTTATACCACCCTTCTGAGCATCAATTTACCATTTTCCTGTAATTATCAAATTGTCACAAGTACTTAGGCATGCCGTGACGGCCATTGAGTGTGTGACATGTTGGGCAAAATAATTGATGCGCCTGCAAGCCTATTAGCTGAACACTGTGGAAACTACAAAAATAAATAAAATAGAATCTTATAAATATGGTAAATGTGGTGGTTGTATTAATATAGTGATAATAGTATCAGATACGATTCCCAAGCCAGGCTTAATGTACGTCTAAATCCGTATTGTTCTGACTATGACGTTAGAGCAACTACACTCTAGATCCCCATTATTCAAATCACAGTCCTCGAAGTCCAAAAACTGCTGCTTAACCCTCCCTTTGCCTGGAAGTCAGATGTGGAGACGGTCTGCCCAATCAGTAGCACTATTTGTTCAGTTAATTACCTGGGAGAAAGGAAACCAAGGCCAGATTTGGATTTGAGGTCCAGATTTCAATATCCATTGCTCTAGATCAGTGGTTCCCAACCCTGGTCCTGGGGACCCCCTGTGTATGCTGGTTTTCGTTTCAACCACAATTGCAATCCCAGAATTTTAACAAGCTGTTATTTTTTCTTAATTAGGTGTTTTTATTGTATAGAGAGAACACTTTAAACTCTTTACTCTCTTAAGCCACATTATGTTAGCAATAGCTATGCATGCCATGAAGAAAAAAAAACCCATGTTCATTATGCTCATTGTGTTATATTGCAAACAATTACAAAGAAGAAGTAACAACTCAGGTGATTAGGCTCCTAATTAGGTAATTGAACGCAAGTTTAAGTACCTTCATAATTTTTTCCTTAACACAATGCAGGTTTGGCTCGTTATCATTTGCTTTGTCTTTGAATTATTCATTATTTACCAAACGGTTAGTTTTATTGGCCATGTGTCCACAATTTCACTAATTATGAGCCTATTGATTCACCTCAGTCTTTAATTTGATCAGTTAAAACATTTTTTACCTCCTTTTAATTGTTTACAACACAATGTGAATCTTGGACTTTTAGTCTTCATGGCATGCATAGCTATTACTAACATAATGTGGCTTAAGAACGTAAATAACCCCTCTAAACATTAAAAACACCTAATTAAGAAAAATTAACAGCTTGTTAAAATTCTGGTATTGCAATTGTGGTTGGAACAAAAACCAGCACACACAGGGGGTCCCCAGGACCAGGGTTGGGAACCACTGCTCTAGATCATGTTTTTTTTAAAGCTGTAAACATGTTTGTATGCCTGCCTTATAATGAAACCTATTCATCCATTCGGTTAGTTCAACCATTCCGAAATAATGTCTGAAACACTTGCTGTCCTCTAAAGGTTGAAATTCTCTTTCTGCTCCCCACTCTGCCTCAATCGTGATGTCAAAGGAGGTACCTCTACATCAGGGATGGGCAACTTCAGGCCATGTGGGCCAGTGTGTATGCTGGTTTTTGCTGCCACCAATTACCAATTATTTTATTAGCCCAATCATTTACACCATCTGATATTCTAGCTACATTCTGCGATATGAACAGAAGCTGATGAATTTTCCTGTACCTGTATGCATGTATTGTAGCGTTTTATTGTGGTCCAATTTACGAGTGAATCGGCGTTGGTGTATATGACCAATTAGCTGATTGAGCCAGGGTAACTGGTGGCAGCAAAAACCTGCATACACAGTGGCCCACAAGACCTGGAGTTGCGCATCCCTGCTCTACATCATATGGATAATTGTTGTCGCCCACAACGGAAATAGCCGGCACCTGATTGGTTAGACCCTAAGGTCCTTTGGTTTCAGTTCCATGTTATTAAGCCAGAACAACGCGGCAGCCTGTTCATAAACTCTCTTACTCCACCTAAACAGTCCACTAAAAGACGTTTGAAACTACTTATTTCAAAGCTTTGAAATTCGTGGCTATAAGTTATCCCTGTGTATGCTGCTTTTTGTTCCAACAACAAATACAATCCCAGAATTTTAACAAGCTATTAATTTTTTTCTTAACGTTAGGTTCTTTTCATGTTTAGAGGGATTATTTATCCTCTTAACCAATTTCAGAAATATGCATGCCATGTAGAATAAAAGTCCCATGTTCATTGTGCGTGTGCTATATCATTAAGCTCAGTTATTGCATTCGCTGTGAACACGCAGGTTTCTACAAACGTTAAGCTAAAGAAAACGTAATTCCATATTTGAGAAAAAGATTGCCTACCATTTTTATCAGGAATTAGTAAAAATAATAATAATAATAATGTAGTCACTCACAGGGTCAAGCAAAGCATTCAGTAGCAGTTCACCACAACGACTTTTTCGAAATTGGTAGCTGACGTCAGCTCCATTTGGCCACAAGCTGCACACAAATTCCAAAAGACTAACACGCTGAAGGCCTCCAAAACTCCAAAAAAGATGAAGTAACGTTACCCAACTTAATCAAACCGTAACGGGTTAGCGAACGTTAAGTAAAGTAAATAGCTACGCAACAAACAAAGCATTTTAGCTGTAACGTTACCAATTCGTATCAAGCGTGTGGGAACTTGGCTAACATTATCCAACGAGCTAACATCCTCAATTCCGCGGAGTCAACACACACTAGATAGGCTACAGGGTTTAAATGACACAGTAGGCCCACTGACCAAAAAGAGAACCTCCCGTTCAGAGACTAAAAGGACATCTACGCGTCAAATAAGTTATTATATTCTATCGACATCTAAAAAGACAAATATAGGCCTAATTAACAAGCAAGCCATGTTTGGTCACAGAAAACAATTGAAACATCGTAGCCTGGAATGGGTTAGTAGCCTAAGACTTTTAAGTGAAATATCTAGCAATAGTTAAAAAAATTATTTAATCGATTGCATGTATGGGAACGTAGTACAAAGTCATGATACATTTACTTTAAAATATAACTCTGATAAGTGGACGATGATATTAGATTAAACAAGCACAAGTTCCTTTCTTACCATTTCCAACGCTGGCTCCCACACAAAAGAAAATTACTTGGGGGGCGGAGTAAATTCTACACTTTTACGGACCAAACCAACTCCAACTGAAGCAAGGAGGGGTGATTTCCAGTTGCCTATTAACCAACCACGAACGCAAAATTGGATATACTCCGGTGGATTATCATGTTTGAAATAATTTAATACGGGACAATTACCGTCCATTAACACTTGTATCTATTTTGTATTCAATATTAAATGCTCAAATAACCCTTAGCCACTGTAGCAAAGTCTTGGGGTGCGTCACAATAGTCGAAAAATGCACCCTCCCTTCCTCCACTAGTTCCAGAGACCTTGGGTGGATTCCAATCGCTTATTTTATCCGTCCTCTTCTCCTCGGTCCTCGCCTGAACCGGAAATCGTTTAAGGTTCGCCATCTTTAAGGACATTCCAAACCGCTAAATGCTCTTTGGAGGAGCGATGAGTGGGGACGAGGAGGGGTGCTTTGGTGAGGAAACATAGGCTAAGTGTAGCCTTTGCGGAATCCTTTTCTCGGAATGCGTGACGTGTATAAATTATCAACCACCCTTCACATCTGCCATGTCGCAGGCACACCCTTACACAAATGCAATTTTACCGTTCCTTTCCATTTATTATAAAGTGCTAATCCATAATGACACTAATTTTTTTATAACTAACAAAAGCGCCGTTTATTCATGAAAAAATAAGTTAAAAAGCATTAGCCTATAGTTAAGCACGTGAGCATAACGACACTGACACTTGATTGAACAACGACATTCAATTTGCCTAATGCATGTTGCTTCGTTTCCTCCATCCTCGTATCTGATCCTTGCATCCTTTCCTCACGTCCTCCATTGGGCGGAGCTAAGGAGCGAGGAAAGGATGCAAGGAGTAAAAATAAGTGATTCGAATGAACCCCTTTACACTCTTTGCTAGTACCGCCTCCTCTACTCCGTGCCCCGGAAACCTATCTTTGCATCCTCCCTCCCTCCACTTGTCCCAATATTGGAAAAGACGGGCGAAGCGACTTCAAACCTCTATGCTTCAAACCAAGGGGCCAAGACTGGACTTTTGTTTTGAAGCTCACTTCCTGGTTGGGCTGGGAGCGGCAATTGTGCCGTTGCTCACTAGCGCCACTGCGATTGGCTCCAGTATAGGTCTTTCACCATGTAAGTCAATGGCAGCAATGTGGTCAAAATACTCAGTCAATAAATTTTTCCCACAAAAAAATGTAATTGCAATAGGTGCCTTTCCTTCATCTAATGCCTCTGCATGTGCTGATTTTTTTTAATATTGTGTCATTTGGACAGGGTATTAACATTTGTTCAGGACCAATCAGAGGGACAGGTTGAGTCCTCTTCGGCTCCACGGAGCAGGCGCAGTTTGTACAAACTGGCGGCGAAAAAGACATCTAGAGCTTCAATTCAGTTTTTATGAGGCCGTGGAAAGGCAATGGGTGACGTCACAGTGGCTTTGTCCATATTTTTATACAGTCTATGCTTCAAACTCGGGTTCTCCTCCTCTCCAGCGATTTGCAAAGAATACATTGATGTATCCTACTGCGGAAGTTTTTTCACATTTTTGGGTGACATCGTGCTCACGCCCACAGAGATTTAAAGAAGGCAACAGTGATGATGCGTAGCTATGCCTTAGCTATATGAATTTCCCCCAGATAATGATGCCCCAATGCAAGATATTTAGCCTAAATTGTGTGTGCTTCAGGTTATTATCACACATAGCCAGGTTGGATATATAATCATACAATTTTTAATTTCCTCTCGTTGCTCCACTGTCTATGCCACCGGAAAAGCCGAGCAGTAGGGGCCCACAACCATCTCAGTTATCACGGATGGGTGAAGTAGATAGACCTCCCCCTGTTTTGTTCGTCTCATGATTAAAAATAGCTCTTTCGCAGAGACCTTCAGATTTTCTTTTTTTATCTTTGATTTCTTCAGTTTATGTTGGCTGTAGTTTCTTCCCACAGCTTTTGTTTTAATACAGATGTCACGTTTGGACCAATCCCACTGGCTAATATGTATTCTTTCTCCTTATAGGCTAGCCTACTCCATAGCCTACTCCTTCAATAAAATTATTTTTTCCTCCTTTGTCCAATTAGGGCTTCACTTAGAATTTTTCATGTTTAAAGGGATTGCCAACTCTGCTGAAAAAGTGTTTTTCTTTATTTGACATTACTTCTCATTATTAAAATAATCATCCACCAAGATTTCAACCTTGAAAAACATCTACAGCTGAAAAAAAGGAAGATTGAATAGTGTCACTTTCTGCCGACTATGCAGTTCTCAGGACTGGGTGGGTGTGAAAGCTAGTAAATATTCAGGCCACGCCCAAGAGCCTCTAGGCAGCAGACTCGGAAATGCAAACACCGTTTAGAAAAAAACTATAGAGTACTCAAGTGAGCACGTCAGTCGTGGGCGGAGTCTGGTTTCGGAAGTAAATTCCCTATGGAAAATAGAATGGGCTTCGGAGACTACAGACTATTTCTTGAAATCTGATTCATAGAATGAGCCGAAACGTTCCTGGATTAGCCTGTGTGGTACAAGCATGTAGACCATATATCGCATGTTCCAATTTTTATTTTTTAAAGTAATGCATTAATGATTGTAGTTCGACTTGTAGTCCACTTTAACGGACTGCATATCCAGTACTGCAACTCACGGGTGGTTCTCGACAATAAGATATCATCATTTCGTCTGTCTGCTCTGTGGGCAGATGGGAGTAGGCTTGTGCCGCTCAAGACAAGCTAACGTTAGCTTGCTAAGTAGAGAAGCCCGCCCGACAAGGTCAGAAACTATGCTACGGTTAACCACATGAAGCAATTCTAGCTTTAAGTCCTTCAAGCTAGCTAGCTAAAGTTAGAAAAAAGTGTTTAAAAACGGAGCTGTGGTGCTACTGCTGGCTAACGTTATATGACAACGTCTGGAGACAAGGCTGCACGTTCGGAGGGAATTATGGGACGTGTAGTTTTTAAACAGTGCCAGCGCTGGGATGTTCACAAAAAAAATACTAAAACGTAAAATATACTCGAAGCTGGTCCAGAAAAACGACATAGTTTGCGAATGGGCGTTATATTGAACAATCCGGGAAATTGACGGTAAGACATAATCAGTAGAAATGGTTTAAAAGTAAGCTTTAGTTAATGTCTACGCTCTAAATCAGGGGTGTCAAACTCCAGTCCTGGAGGGCCGCAGTGTCTACAGGTATTTGTGGTTTCCTTTCAATCAGCACCCAGTTAAAGCATTGAGAACAAGGTGTGTGGACTTCTTAGCCAATTAGTGACTTAAATTAATCACTTGTGCTTAAACGCACCAAAAACCAGCAGACACTGCGGCCCTCCAGGACCGGATCTTGACACCCCTGCTCTAAATGAATGGGGAATTTACTTCCGAAACCAGCGTGACGTAGTCACTCGTTGTTTGCATGTGACGTCATGTCACTGCGTTGCAGTGGCGCGAACTGCAGATGGGGGGCAGGAAGTGATTTGCAGATTAGGAAAGCAACTATTAAAATTACAGTTTTGCGCGGTTTACGGCTGTACCAACCGGTCGAATCGGGGAAAAAACAAGGGCTAAAGTGGTTACACATAAAGGCAGTGGCGGCTCCTGAGCTGAAATTTGGGGTAGCGGAAAACTTCCCTTCAAACTGATTATTGGTCTTAATAATTTTTCAATCCGTTTCCCTTGATTAACAATAGGCTACATCAGCGTTTAATTCACCAATTACTCAATGCCATCAAATGTAGCCGGTTCTCCTCAATTAGGCTATTAGGCAAGTAATAAAATAATTTTAACTTGCGTCGCAAAATTGTGCACATTTTAATCAACATTATAATTGTGGATACATCTTCGTTCTCCGCACTCTTAATTCCGAAAATATTCATGTAAATTAAACGATCTTAAAGCTCAGCTTTTGTTAGATTATTTTTTTTATTTAGCACAACCTGCAAATAATTGTATTACTTGCCTAATAGCCTAATTGAGGAGAACCGGCTACATTTGATGGCATTGAGTAATTGGTGAATTAAACGCTGATGTACATTACATTACATTCATTTAGCAGACGCTTTTATCCAAAGCGACGTACAGTAAGTGCATGCAGAGACATCATCAAGATCACTACAGAGCAGACAAGACAAAGCACATCCTTCCCATAATGTAGCAGCTATCCCTAGCAATGAACGTCAACTAGTTCACAGTAAGCTGTGGGCAAATCAGCAACACCACACTTCCGTAGTAGCCTATTGTTAATCAAGGAAACGGATTGAAAAATTATTAAGACCAATAATCAGTTTAAATGGAAGTTTTCCGCTACCCCAATTTTCAGCTCAGGAGCCGCCACTGCATAAAGGGGAGAAGTTTAAAAAACTCAGAGAAACGGCGGCAGACGTGGATCAAAAATCTCCGTCTTAAGTCTGGAGGAGCTGAGTCAGACAACGCTCGTATATGCAGTGACCACTTTGTGAAAGGTAAGGCTACAGTAATTTAGCTACTTACATAGCTGGCTAAAACTGACAAAAATACAGACCAGGAGGCAACATTGCTGGAAACATAGCTAACGTTACATATGTGATATCACCCTGTGTTTGTGTTTCGCAGCAAGATAGTGTTGAAGAAAATATAAGACCCCAGTCCGGGCCAGATGGACTGGAGAGTTTCTCCCACACAATTGAGTGTTTCTTCAAGAAAAACAACCATGATCTTCAGAGTCTGATGCAATCAGGTTTATTGCATATAAACATACATTATATAAACATATATTGCATAACATACAAAAAAAACCCGGGCTGGTCTGCGCAGACCAACTCATATTCAATCTCAGCAATCGTAAAAAGCCCCCCTCATTTTTAAATTACTAGGCCTTTTATCCTGTCCTTATCTCTACCTACTTGGGGCGTAACTTTGCATCCTCACAGAGGCAGATCCCATCCTCTGAAATCCTACACCAGGCCTTTTTCTTTTCATGGCACAACATTTGAATTATGCATTACTTATGGCATTTATTTATACTGTAGTTTGATGAAATGCTATGATTTAAATATACAGGAAATGGCCTGGCCATGGTTTGACCATTCTAGTTCAATAAGTGATTATTACAATGATCTACTAGCTTAAAACAATAAAAGTACAATAAAGTAACAGAAATAAATACAGTCAGAAACAAAAATGAACTAAATGCATATGACACATGTAATACAGAGACTATTGATTGTAGTTAATTTCTCCTTACATTTAACATGCGAAATATGGAACACAATATTAGTAAGCATTAACACCAGTTTGTGTGATACAAATAACAGCTGAGTTTCAGGTTATAGAACAAACAAATCTCTCTAGAATGTGTAATGTAATTGTACAATAGATAATTCTTACAGAATTCCTTTACTAGCAACACAGTTTTACAGTACAGCTCACCACATTTCCCCTTTAATCAATGTCATTTCAATGCTTTTACACAAATCTAGAAAGCACTGCTTACTTTACACAATTGTAATTGTACAAAACACTAGTTTTCTCCTTCACTGCCAGAAAGCACTTAATGAGTTCCCTAACATTAGTTTTAGGGAAATATTTCTACTGCCTATGTGAACAGTAAAATGAAATTGACCCACTGTGGACCAGATACTATTGTAGTCAATTTTCATCCACCAATTTTGAAAACCCTTGTTATAATGTACTTATCATACAACATGTACCTTTAAATATTTATCTAACAGTGTTCTCAAGATATAATATTTATAATACTTGTGTTGTGTTGTAGTTGTCACATTTACATACAGCCCACAGTGGCATCAATAATAAGTTTGTGAAAAGAACATCAGGCCGTCGATTACTGTGAAGACACACTGAATAGCACTGTTGCCCTCACAGATATAATTTAATACTTATTACTCCCCATCAATCTGACACACTCGAGAAACTATAAGTTTTATTTCCACAGACCTTTGTGTACGTGTGAATATGTTTAAGAAATATAAGCCAACATTTTCTCTAATATCATTCTCGAATGTTCGCATACACTCATTTTAACCTTTTCCTCTCGTCTTTGAACATTCCAGACAAAACCCAAGCTGGGCCTCTTAGCCTTGAGAGATCTGCAGCCCTAAACTTACTTGAAGAAGTTTGTGTGTTCTTTTCCTATGTGTGTGTTCATGTCCTTCTACCATGAAGCAGAAAAATACCTATAATTGCATCTGAATGGTCCTTTGTCCGAAGATGAGCGCATACTTGTGACTATATCTCACTTTGACACGAGCTAGATTAGGATGGGCCCAGGCTAAGAGACTGAAGGCCGTATTTTATTTTTAATGAGCACAACTGCATGAATGTGTTTTTGACGCTTCAGCTTGATAAGCTCGCCGGATCTCTCTGGTAGGATATGGGAATTTTCTCCCACTCAGATCCTTACAATACCAATTAAAAATGTGGGCTGGGCCCCTGATTCCAGTGTGTGTAGGTCTGCCCATGTGTCTTTGATGGTGAGAGGCCTATGTGTGTGTATATTGGTGTGTGTGTGTTGGTTCTGGTTTAGACTTGTTTTGCGACTAGCCCAAACCCCCCTATACAGAATACCATCTTTATGTAAGCGTGTCATAAGCCAGTCAAGGCCATGCCCAGCACAGAATATCACGCCTACACAAAGTTAGAACAGGGCCCTTACTCTGGACATACAGTGGTCTGTAGTGATACATTATATACATATACATATATATATATATACATATATATATATATTATATACATATATACATATACCTAGATGCAATCATACATATACATATATACAATACATCGTGTATAATCAAATATAGTGGTCATATATTGTTTTTAGGCCTCATCATTCCCTTTTATACATTTATGTGTAAGGATACCTGGGTGGAAGATGAGGGCCACTCCCTCAATCTCCCTGCCCTTACACCCTGCACAATGCCTACCAGGATTATGTCATTACTGTTTATACTAGTACTATTTAGACACATTCTGAATGATTATTCTCATACCTGAATTTTATTCCACAATAGCTAACGCTATCTTCCGGTGTCTTTGTTTTTAGCAATGCTAACGTTAGCTAGCTATCACGGCCAGTGGTTCTCAACGTGAGGATGTGAGGTCCTTGACAGGGGTCCAGGGAGTCCACAGCAAGGTCGTTGACCCAACCACACACAAAATAGTTATAAGCCTCCAGACTCTTGTACGCCTTCATCTGGCTAGCCGTGTAGTAGGAGGGTCTGGGAGGACGAGGTAATTTGTGATGTCGATCGCCTCCCGCCACGCCAGGCAAATCGGCCAAGACGTGAGAAAAAATCGCTTTTCCTCAGCGTGTACGGATCATATCCAATATGTTTATATATTTTTTGATGATACTTCCTGCGTGTAGGCCCGTCCAACGCTTTTGTGTATTGACTTTCCATCATTTCGAGCTATGTCTGGTGCCGTGTTTCTCGGTTACAACAGCATAACGGTATCTCATTAGTATGCATAAGCTAGGGCTGTGATAGGCCAAAAACATCACGTGTGAGGGTAGTAGGATATGACGTCACGCGTCCCACTGCTTTTCTTGGCAAGACACGCCCTGCATAGCATTCAAGCGCTAGGATTGGCCAGGCGTCCATGCTCACACCTCGGGGTAAAGACGTGGTTCGAAGGGAGCACACGAAACCGGAATGTACTACAAAGTAATAACCAAGATATATGTCGAATTCAAAGACCCCCTGGTTTTTGTGAGTTCGTGATTCCCGTACCCCACCCACAACCCCTAAACATAACCTCACAGGAGTTCACGTAACTCGGGCTCATGCCCGAACTGTTAAGATAGTGGCATTTCGACGGTAGCCTACAATTTGACTGATTGATAACGTTAGTTTAAATGACCTATTGCGGCACCATAGCACCACTAGCTAATAGCGTTTATTATAATTATTATTTTACCTTATTTTACTTTTCTGGCTGTCTTCTATGATCTTGACGTATTTGACCGTAAGGGAGGTTTTAAAAGAACCGCCACACAGCCGACGGTAGGCTGCCGCCACTGCTATAACTATAAGTAGCCTACAATTTCATTGATTGATAACGATAAGTTTAAATTACCTATTGCTGCACCACTAGCTAATAGCGTTTATTGTAATTATTTTTATTTTACCTTATTTTCTTTTTCTGGCTGTCTTCTATTATTTTTAAATCTTGACCTATTTGACCGTAGGCAATTTTGTAGTTTTTAAAAGAACATCTTTGCCGCCACACTACCGACGCTTACGTATCATACGTACGTCGTACGTCACCTCCTGTGGCATACGGTACCGTGTTTCTCGGTTACAACCATAGAACTATATATTAACATATATTTCTATGGTTACAACAGCATAGGTGTTGTAGGAAGCCGTGTTGTCGGCCTGTGACATACCCATATAGTTCTATGGACATACCTCATCATTTCATATCAGTGTTCTTCACTTCCTGCCCCCCATCTGAATTTCGCGCGTCATCAGAATCACGTGACTGCAAACAAGCTATTGCTATAGCTTGGTGCACTTTGGTAGCGTAGGCCATATGTTTGAGCCACTGAACTAAAGAAGATCCGTTCAAATAATAATACTAACGTTAAGCTCAGAGACCCACGTCTTTCAACGTTACCGGTGTTCTGTCGATTTGTCCTTAAAGGCCTTTGCACACCAAGTCCGTATTTTTCGTATGCGGTTTTTTAATACGTCATCCGAAAAAATCGTTGCACCTTGCACACTTAGTCGGATGCGTTTTATTATTCTATTCGTTGCGTAGTCGTCAAGCAGTGAAAAGTCAAAGCCTGTTAGACTGGCGCTATCCACTACGTGTGTGCAATGTATGGCGCTAGTCCCAAACGGGTCTAATGAATGACAGTAGCAAGAAGCTATCGTTTAGCTGCCTAGAGCAGGGGATTCCCAAACCGGTCCTGGGCC